>OMOT01061072.1:0-11482 GCA_900312575.1 Acanthochaenus luetkenii | reverse complement strand
GCGTACCGGGGACGTCTGTCCCATCAGAACATGTATTTTCAGCAGCTGGACTCACTGTTAACAGACTTCGCACACGACTCACCCCTGAACACGTAAACATGCTTATATTCTTAAATACAAATCAACAGGTTTAACGTTAGATAGTTAACATTACTGCACTTAATGCAGTTTAAGTTTGAAACTGAGGCCTGAGCTGTCATAGTTTGTCGCAGCTTTCTCATTTCAAGAGGGAATTTATTATAGCTTTGTTTTCAAAAACGTTATTTATCTATCTATTTCGTAATCATTTAGCAAATGTAAGTTTCTAATTAAGGCTCATCTTATTTTTTGTAACGTTATATGTCATAGACGAACGTGTGTCAACGAGCGAGTGAAATTTCCTGTGCCTTATTAAAATATCATACTTAAACAAAACAGTGTTCATAATTATGTTTGCGTTATGCCATGAAACAGATGTATTTATCTAATGTTTCAATAAAGCTTTGATTGAGAAATAAAATGAAAAAAATAAGCAATTTTCGTTATCGATTAATCGATTAGTCGTTCATTAACTTTGTCGACTATCGATCAAGGAAATTCCCTAGAATTTGCAACCCTAGTCTGGGCAGTAAGGTAAAGTGTATCACACTGTGGCTGTAGCCTAAACTAAAAAGGGTTCGCTTTGTAACGTTACAAGATTATCATTTAAGTAATAAAATGAGATTAAACCCAAATCGGTCCAACAATCCATAAGTAGCCTCCTTCAGTGACTTGCCAGTCGGTTTATATGGAAGTCAGCCCAACGTTCCAGGATGGTCAGAGCGGCAAACATTTTTATGTGTACCAAAAATGGCCGCCGCTCCAACCATCCTGGAACGCTGATTTGAACTGGGGATGTCCGTTCTATCCGATTCATGTTCTGTGGTTCTACTCTACAAGAGGTTTCTTAAATATAAATATATATATATATATATATTTCTAGAAGACACAGAAGAGGCAGAGAGGAGAGATATTACTGTACAGTAATTTTGTATGTCGTTTTCAACTTGCTATAGGTTCTCGCCTCATTTTAAATTAGGTCTTATCTATTCAAAGGCCATTCAAAGCCAATAGGTCGGTTTAAAAAGGAAAACTTCAAACTTGGAAGAATTTTGTCTCCGCCTAAATATAATTTTAACATATCTACAACAGAAGAAATATAAGTTATTAACTCATCAGTTAAATTAGCCTATTATATGCTATTTAGTTTGACAAACCAGCCATCTCCAGAACATAATTTCATTTTGGCCACTCAAAACCATAAGGGGAAACAGCCGAGGTGAGGCGAGTGTATGCATTTACAAAGTGACTTAGGGAGGGAAAAAAGTATACCGCAATTTCATTAGGATTCCAACTACAGATGTTTGTGTGGTTTTTAACATTATTAGGCTTCATTAAATACATGGGATACCACTCAACTCCTTGTGAAGCAGTGTCACATTCATCCATGCTGGTGTATCCATTTACAGATGAGCTCCCTGTGGCCACAATTCCTCTATTCCATACACACTCTTGATTTGGCTCACAATGACTACGTATGTTCAGAGCTCAGATCGTTTTTTTTTTAAAAGGAAAAGCTTCTCTTCTAAATCTTGATATGTAGGTAGTTCTACCTGACGCATTATGAGGCCCTATTTAAGCATGACTTCTCTATGCACATTGCAGTCTTGAGCAAGGACTGACAACGTAATATTACACACATTAACATCCAGCACACTTCCTCCTCACACACTACTTTGGCATCGTGTCTAAAACATGCAGTGCGACAATAGAAATCTGAATGTCCACAGCTCATCAGTTCTTTACAATACCTGTCAGTATATCTATTTTGCATAAAGCACCTTTCTACCTCACCACAGTACAAAGGCAACCCACCAACACCGACAACAACCCACTGGACATCTCACTCTTTTGTTAACATTTAAAGGCATTAGGCTACTTCTGAAAAGTCATGCGCTGTATTGCTGGTTGGCTAGGTAGAATCCCTCTATCTGAATGGGTAGTGCATATTGAGGCTCTCAGACCCGTTTTGGCTGTGCCATGCAAACTAGCTGCGTATTTTTCATTTTGAAAAGCCACCAGCCCCGATTGTTCCTTTGTCATAAAAAGGAAGCTGCCAGTCTGCCACCTGATAAATACTAGACTCACAATGCCGCAACAGCTAAAAAAGTCAATTTTAGTTTAGTGCAACAAAAAGAAAACGACAACAAACTAAATGTTTTTCCCCCAGGAAAAGCAATGCCATTCAGGTCTGGTATTCTAAGGTGCTGGTATATGTCATCTAAAACAGAAATAAGCAAGTACAAACCACATCTCTTACAACGCATAACTTGATGTTTTGAATTTTATTTTTCTTAGGACACTCACACCATGTGGAAAGTGAAGCTAGTCATGTCCTTTCAAGGAGGAACGCTAACAATGCTGACAAGCCACTCTAGGGAACCTGAATGACAAAAATAGAAACTTTTCCCCCACAACATGACAGGCATCTGGTGAAAAACCTCAAAGTAAAATTCAAAGTGCAAAGGTAACCCTTTTTAGAGACTATTTGAAGACTGAACAATCGGATGAGTGATGAATGTGGAGCCTCGTGGCAGCATTAAAAAAGACCTGCATTCGCTCAGAGACTAGGACATTCACCTTTCAAAGAGCAGAGCCAATGGCAGGCTTCACCTGACACAAGTCTCTATTAAAAACACCATCAACACAACGACTGATTGAGTAAGCTTGACCCGTTGCTAATCCAGTCATACTCGTGAGTGAATGGGGGAATTAAAACGCATGATTAGATTACACCAACACATATAGAAACAATAAATGTTCCATGGCAAAACTTAACTGATCAGAGGCCTTTGCTGTATACCCTACGCACACTGCATCTATTCACATCGATTTCAATACATTTTCTATATTTTTCAGGCTGATCCTTTGAAGGGGGATGTAGTCTAGGTTTTGTTAGCTTGCAAGCAACTTTTATTAACGGTCTACCAGCACAACTAGGACACATCAACATTTTGTCCAGATCAAGAATATGCGATCACCTTACTGTGATTACCCTGAAGTGGGTTATTATACTTCTCAGGTGAAAAACAAGGTGTCAAAAATAAAAAAGACAAAAAGACTGCTGTTCCATTGGCATAAAAAGAAAGAGAGGAGGGAAAGATGTGTATAAATATACACGTTTCAAGAATTTGGTCGTACAGCTCAATGCTCAAAATCCCTCATTGCAAAAAACAACAAAAATGAATAAAATAAACCACTTTCTCTCTTGAAGTTAGCATTTTGAGCAAACCTGTGAATGTCACACAACTACATAACTTGAGAAAGCACATTCACCATCACGCATACCAAGCTTTTAAAACCTAGAATGTCAATGCAAGAATCAAACGATGCCAATTAGATAGAGAGCATGGGTAATTATAAGGAAATGGCCAGCGGTGTGAAGTTACCATAACACTTTAACAGGTAACAAGAGGTAGAACACACTACCATTTCCATACAATTACACCAGTCACACAATATGGCCAAGCCTCCTGCTTCGATTGAGAAACTAAAATCGATAGAATTCATATCATACCGACTTCCTGCTTTCAAAAGTGCATCCAAATTTACATGTTGTGAGACCAGCACCGATTAGAACAACATTGACATCATAACAGTAAATATCAAGTACATGATTTTCAGAATGCCCCACAAACACAGTCAGTCGGATTTCTAGTTACTTTATAGGTAATGAGTAACATCATTAAGTCATTAAGTGAGAAAAATATCCTCAAAATGGTTAAGCATCTTTTAGCATATGTCTAACAAGTTAAAAGCCTCTTGGACCAGTCCAGTGAGGATTTAAGGTGGCTTTACAGTGAAAACTTCTAGCACCTAGAATCAAGATGTCCTTTTGTGCTTCCATTTCTTTTGAATATTGATCCTGTAAAAGTTTGTAATCTTATTTGGCTAAGAAAGATTGTGTGTTACAAAGGATATACCCAATTGTGCTATAAAATCTACAATAATACAAATGCGGACATAAAGCCTTCACACCATTACAAAGGCATGAAGATACTGATAAGCACTAAGAAACGCTACTAAATGCAACATGCTAAAAAAAAAACCAAAAAAAAAACCTGATTAGCTACCACCTATAAATGACCCAAATCCATGTGAGAAACCCCACTGCTAAATCTCTTGGTTAAAAACAATGCATAGTTAGAAAATAGAGATTATTCCCCTCCAATCAAGACTATGAACATTCGCCAACTTAACTTGTATGTAGTATAACTTAGATGGGATGCTAGGAAATGTCTAGGGTTATTTAGCTACAGTCTTGGAAGGCAATAGAATATTTGCATTTAAGTTCTGTGTTTACAAATAGACAGTGTTAATTTAGACTACATACGGGTCAGTAATTTTGAGAAAATTGCCTCTATATTTTCAACAGCCTCCCCTGAAAGTTTATTCAAAATATACCCTATAATCAACAATTTCATATACTATAAAGACTCGCACAAAACAATTTGCATAAAACCCAAGCTTACGTGGGACGACAAGCGCTCCTAACTCATGGAGCAACCACTATAATGAAAGAGTATTGGGGAATCTTGATCAATTAAATTAAACTGTCATTCTTCACTCCAGGCTCTCCATCCAAACAAATGTTGCAGGTCTCATTCTACTGTACCGAATGCCTGGATACTGCGATGCCAGACCAACATCCAGCTCTTACAATGACATTGCAGAAAGACTATTTTGCTGCCATATATAAAATAACAATTTTACTTGGGTTAATGTGTCTAAAGGAAAAAAATAAACAATTATTGCAAATACCTAATTGTCTAAAAAATATGTGTCATCTACATGCATATTCATTACAAAAATGATAAAAATTAAAACAGACTATAAAAACAAGATGGGGACAGACACGATTTCATTATTGTTCCCCTATGTAGACTTCTACATCATGTATCTCATATCAACATGGCTCAGAGTACATTAGAAAGGTCTATCGGGAGCCAGTCCCGACAGACCATTTCTCGGCAGCATGGGAGTTAGATTATTGATGCAACTTAATCGGTTTACTCTTCTAGAGTAAAATAAGTGTTGGTTTAAAAGGGTTGTATACAAATCTGATGCAAAAACCATTCACCAAGTTGTCACCAGATTTGGCATAAAAATGTGTTGGTCACCAGTGTCAATCAAGGACAAATACTGAAAACCCAGCAAATGTGGGCCACTTGATTCATAGTTGTACATAGAAATGTCAACACAGTGGTGGTCTCAAATGGCACTTTTCTTCACATAGTGCCCTATGTGAGAAATTAAAGTAGGATTTGAGACACAACCCTAAATATATTAAGTACTTTTGTCCTGATTAAACTATGCATTCTGGTCAGTGCACTCTGCTTTGATTGGCTGTTAAATATAGTTTGTTTGTCAGAGGAGCAAATGATTAGGCCTATAAACAGTGAATGCCCCCCCGCCATCTTTTGATGTCCCCTCCTCCGTTCAAGCACCAGGCCCCCATCAAACAGAATGGAAACAGGAGAAACGAGGGTGAACGGCTTCTTCGAAATTCTAAACCACCACCCAACGTATAATGATACTGCCCACTAGTTTGGAAACTGTAGATTTTTTTCTGTCAGTGTACAAACCTTTCTACCTTTTCCTCTCACACTTTGTAAACACATTTCCCCACGACATTTACAAACGCACACTAATGCACAACACGTAAATAAAAACTCAAGCCATCCAAACCCCCAATATAGAGGAATTTTGCACCTTACAGTCTAATAGCTGGAACGTTTGGGTGGGTTAGGGGCTTGCACATGTGGGCTTAAATATGATTGTGGCCATATTGGGAAAGTGACAGGCCTGTTGGGTAGGGAGATCACTATGTGAGACCACAGTGATGGTACCTACACCCGACAGTGAGACAGCGAGGGGTAGTGGGTTTGAGCAGTGGGGTCTCACCCACGCCAACCCAGGCCTGTGCAGACTCAGGCAAAGTACATGGTGCGTAGGGTGTCCTGGTGGATCTGAACAGCCTTGGCCAAGGCCTGCTGGTCACGCCCATTGCTCTGGCCTGATGTGTGGCTGCCCTCAGCACTGAAACGGAAAATAAATAAAAAATATAATTATTGAAGGGACTCTCCAACGTTTTCATGTAATAACATTTTGTCCCAGGGACCCCCTATATGGGACGATTGATTTAACATTGACTTGTATAACTGTCTACACTGTATGTGGGGACATAATTGTGGTGAGAGTGAGACTTATGATTAGAACAGTCATTCTTATACATTCTCTGATGGAGATAATTTCTAGTGAGTTACAGTGAAACTCTACAAAGTTATAGTCAAGTATTCCTCGTTCTTCTGGGGACCCCTGGGTCCCTGAGCCCCACTGTAACCACCACTGGTCTAGCAACAAAGCAACCCCACCTTGCTTGTTGGTTTAATAGAACTTGTGTACGCCAGGGTCTTCAAGAAGGTGATAGCTACAACTTGCTCTGCGACAGGCCTAGTAAGCGGCAGTGTGACTCCTCACCTGTCGTGCTCTTTGTCCACCAAGTGATAGCGGGCGCGGAAAGCCACCAAGTGGGCATAGTAGGCTGGTGCTGGGATGGAGACTGACCGGGTACAGCGCACATAAGTGTGGCACAGCTGGTAGGTGAGGACTTGCAGCTCATCTGAAGTGAAGTGGTTGTCGTCCCAGAGCACATGGTAGTGAGATGGCCTGCTTGTGCCCTGCAAGGAATAATTATGGAGGACAAGTGTTGCTTCAGTGTTAACAAGGCAACAGCAAACATCCCGCACAAATGATACGGTCCACCTTGTGTCACCTTGTGGTTGAGTGTTGAAAAGCCATCACTCAGTGCACTGTAACTCTTGAAATGTACTTGACTGACCGATTATAAAAATGATTAATGATTTGACCTGTAATTGTAGAGCCCCCTGTGGGCTAATCAGTGTTACTGTGAAACTGCTGGAACGCAGTGTTAGGCATAAGGGGGAGGGGGGTTGGGCACAATTATCAATAGTAGGGAACAATTAGAGATGCACCGCTCAGGTTTTCTGGGGCCGATTCCGACTGCAGATTTTTTTAACAGTGTGAACAGCCGATCACCGATCCAATTGCCGATTGAAATTATGCATTTTACCCAGACTTTCTGGTTAAGATGGCGGCGTGCACTGGCGCAGCGGCTCAAGGCTCTCCAACTGCTGAAGCTACGTTGTAAAAGTGCACAAAAAGCATGAATTGTAAACACAGTGCTATATTGGATTGTTCTTAGCCATGTGTAAATACATCATAGGTTTTATCCAAACATAGTAATTACATGTTAGTGTCTGGTTGATGACTGAGGTGCTTACTCACCAAAGTTTTACCTTGCGGCAGCATAGGCTCTGCCTTCTGTCTAATATATTAAACTAATTCTAATCTATGATCATAGGCTGTGAAATTTAAAACACAATGTCAGAAATGAACCGTCAACGCCTGATAGAATGCCTATGCTACCAACGCTCTGCTAACTGCCACAAATCCGCTCATACTTTTTATGGCATACGTGCGACAGCTTTCCTGATCCGGCAATTTGTATTTATTTATCAAGCCGGTGAAATGGTGATTGGCCAATCACCAGTGATCTATTCATAATGATTATTGTCCGATCATGATCGGTGACTGATCAATTGGTACACCCCTAGGAAGAAATATAAATAGGAGAAGGTATCAATATTTTGAAGAGTAACATCTAATGTGTAACCATGTAATTAGGGCAAATAAATTGAATCTGCCCCCATCTTTTGATGCCCCATCCTCAAATACACTACACTTTAACTCGTATTAATTATATCAATTCACTTAAAATGAGTTAATCAACTAAGTAACAGTTGATCACAATACAATTCTTACCTGTATGCCAGCGTGACTGCAAAGGTAGAAGTCAAACTCCGACGGGTGAGTGATTTTGGTGTCCACTGTGGTGCCTGCAGGAATGTTGCCACTCTTGCCAACCTGCAGAAATCCCACCAAAATAGTAGAATGGATGTTTTAGTGCAAATACAATTATAAAATGTTTTAGTTCAAATTCCAGCGGTGTGTTAGGATTGCTTCATTACATGGCAAACTTCATTTTAGTAAGAAAAAAAGACGTCACACATAAATTGGCTTTTTAATTATTATTTTTTGAAAACCAATAACACTACTTTAATTTTAAATCAATTTAAATTAGTGAAGACTGGAAATGTAACACTACTGACCCGCTCATTTCTGTCCATGCAGAACAGTCTTGTGTGGTGTCTCTTCTGCACGACCACGAAGGTGATACCAGGCTGGTAGTCCTTCTCTAGCTTGATGCAGGCCTCCCGGATCGCCAGCAGCTCATGCTGAAGAACCTGAATGAATCCAAATCCAAAATACAAAGACCTTAAAGACTCACAGGGAAAACTTACAGAGTTGATCACCAAACGAGACCAACCACACTCTACACATACACAATTCACACTGACACAAATATAGGAAATTCCCATATTGCAACGCTGAGCCTCATAAATGGGAATGTCCTATGGGCTGTCACCTTAAAATGTCATCAAAACCAGACTGTTTACTTTCTGTGTTCAACGTGGTGGACGAGACAAAGCTCCAGACATGGAGCAAAACGGGGTCAGCACTGAATTTCCCACACAGCAGAGCAGAGTTTGACCCAGCTCTCTACCCTGATATTGACCAAGGTTGACTTCCCCACGTCTACCCTTTCATGATCCCACTAGTTCACTAGTCTGGTATGAGAGGGGTATATGCGTATCTCACCTGGTTGAACTGGCCCTCAGAGATGCCATCGCGGTAATAGATTATGCGGGTGGGCTTGAAGCGGGTGGACTTGTAGAACTGGATGAGTAGCTCCCTAACCATGGTGGCCAGGTCCTGGATGATGTCCTGGCGGTGCTGCTGGACCCGCACTGTAGCGCAGTAGCGGCTGGGGTGGGCATCCATACTGCCGACCACCTGGAGAGGAAATATAATATAATTTAGTTACAACTGGAAGGAATGACTGAGAATGCCTTATTAAATTATGTTACAAATGAAAAGGTGGACACAAAAAAGTAAAAAGGTCTTTGTACCCCTTATATATAAATATCTAACCAAGTGGATTTATGCATGTGCATAACAGGTAGTGGTGACAGGTGGTGACTGTCTGCCATCTTGCTATGCACTAAGATCTAACGTTTTTTAATTGAAAGCCTTACTTTACAACCTATTGCACTTATTTACTTAAAACAGACCACCTTTGGATTAATTAAATCATGCAATATGTGTGGCAATTAATGAACGTGCACTTCCCTAGAAGTTACCAGTGGAGGCTAGGAGTTCAAGCTATGCTACTGTGTGGTGTGATGTTACTTACAGCAGCGATGGAGGGTTTCTTTCCGTCTCCTGCAGGCGGATGAGTCACATCTGCACCAAGGAAGATGACTGGCTGCTGGAACACCAGAGGCCTGGAACGACGATACAGAGCGCATGGATAACACCAACATCACCAGCTCAGACACAAGGTGCACAGTGAAATTCAGCATAAGTAGACGATACTCTTACAGAAAAACTTTTTTACGGTAAGGGTTAAACATTGAATATATAGGCTTCGATAATATGATCACGATTCTTTTTTATATTGGTTTTTAAGACTATTTTGCAAGTTAATGAACAGTGCAATCAAATGAATATCCCTATTTAAGAAAATATTGCCTTCAAGGAAACAAAACCTAAAATAAAAAGAACAACAGAGACCATTGGCTTAGTACGGCTACCGTTAGCTTCTAGCTGTGTGGCTGTGCATGAGGCTCTCACGTGAGATCCCCTGCTTGTTTGGCTTGCCGCTCGCTCTCTGGTGCTTTCGCTTGAGGTGATTAAAAAGGTTTGTCGTGTTGCCATCCGATGTGCGAACATGTTATTTGAAAATGTTGCAAATAATGTTTTGCGCTTTGTTGGTTTTGGAAAACCCAAATCAGTTCCATATCACAGACGTCAACTATTTTTCCGGGAACAAATCCTCTGTGGTATCAGCCATGCTGCTATGTTAAAATAAGAAGGGAGGAAAATAAACCCAAGACGCTACGTACCGTTTGCTATTATTGGTGTGTCTGTTAGGGGAGGGACAACAAGGAATAGCCAATAGTGTGATTTTAGGTTTGGCTGGGAAAACTACATTGCATGCCGTGTATGAGCGTTGTCAGTGCAACTGACATGCAGTCACTTTCACTTTGGCCCGATACTCCCGATCTCTCTGGACATGCAGATCGTGGAGACATTTTAATCGTTCACGATCTAATATCGTCATATCGCCGAACCCTAATTTCAATCAGGGTTTAGTAGGGGCCACACTCACCTGCCCTGTGGAAGGAGGATGTTATTGACGCCACCTAGCTTGACATTGATCTTCAAACAGAGGTTGGAGAGGGTCTGAGGCGTGGTCTTCTGAACGTTCTTCACCTGCACACACTGCGTGGCCATGCCCAGAACCGTGTCCCCAACACGCTTCACCTCAGCTACAACACACACACACCGGGACAACGAAGGAAAGTCAGCTCACATTACCCAAGTATAAATGTGCCAAAAAACGCTCAAAACATAATTCATCCCGCATGGGTTAACAAATCCTAAATGTATGGTGTAGTCCACCGGGCTATCAAGAGTTAAAACCTGGTAGCCAAGACCAGGTTTGTGGTGGTCCGTACAGGCCTACTTAGTATGCTTAAAATTATTAATGTCAATAAAGTAACATCAGCAGGGAAAGAATAAACATGTTCTGAATTTAGTACACAGGCTGGTTATTTTTGTTAATATGGTTCTTGGTGTATATTGCAGTGGCGAGCGGTGACCTCTGGAGCTGGGCATGCTACTACCCCCTCCCCCGGTATAACCCCCACCCACCGCTGCGAAGGAAAATAACATAATTGGACAGTAGGAAACAAACATATAAATGACACGTTATCGTGTAAATAATGCTTATGTTAATAAGAATAAAATAAAATAAAATGAAGCTGAAAATGAAATTTTTATATGTAAATGCTCTCATCTTTCAAATGCCTTGGGCATGCACCGCATTTATAGCTTATTATGACCGCTCGCCACTGGTATATTGTTTGTTTTCATTTTGGTAGTGTTGTTAGGGATGTTGGGGTTGGTAAAAGATTGGTATTGTGATTGAAGTCTGAGATAGAAACAAGATTTAAACGTAGATCATTCAATGGTATTATGAGTAGATATGAGAAAACGACTACGGGTTAGAATTAGGGATGTTAACGATTAATCGTTAATCGATTAATAACCGTTAATAATTGGGTCGATTAACATTTTACACGTAACGATCAAATTAAACTATTTGAGATATCTGAATTTTGTCAAAGGGAGTTGTTGGTGAAATGCAATCATTAAATTAACCACAGGAGGGCGCCCGCACTACACATAAGAAGAC
>OMOT01061062.1:0-10994 GCA_900312575.1 Acanthochaenus luetkenii | reverse complement strand
AAGTTATATAAAAGAATAATAAAGTAATGTTGATTCTGTTCTTAATTGTCTTTTTTTCTTGCATAATGATAAAAAAGAACCGATAGAGTATCGATAAAGTACCGAACCGATAAGCAGTATCGATAAGAGTAGTAGTATCGATAAAATCCTAACGATACCCATCCCTAGTCGTGCCTGTGTCCTCGGCGCAGTGTGAGACGGGGTTCTCCACACTGAAGTGCATCAAGTCGGACATCAGATCTGCATTAAACCCCAACACGGTTGAAGATCTGATTTGAAGCAGTGTAGAGGATCCTCCTCTGGAGACGTTGGATGCCGCGGTCTCAGTGAAGAGATGGATGGAAGAGGGACAGAGAGCCAGGATATTTCGTAAAGCCCCAGTTGTGGCCTATCATGCGTTTTTAAGGCTACTTTCACAGTTTTTTGTTACTTGTAAGCTGTACTGTTATGTTGTTTTTTTTATAAAGATTTTTTTTTTTACATATGTTGTTGGTGCTCCTAACTTTTGGCTGGTGCTCCTAACTTTTGAAGTTGGGAGCACCAGTGCTACCAAGTGAAAAAGTTAATTTAGAGCCCTGCCTCCACGTCAGGGCAGCCATACCCAGGGTGTCCAGACTGTTCCCACAGTCATCCAAGCAGTCATCCAGCTAACCACTAGAGACTGGGGAAGAGCACTGAAAGCTTTTACAGCCAGTATTCACTTTGTATTTAATTCTTTTATTTTTATTTGAGAAGTGAAATGCAAGGTTTTATTCTCGGGTATCACTAGGGTGACAGTTGAGTGTTGATGCGAAAGCATTGGCTTCCCTCCTTTCTCCCTCCATACCTCTCACATTTTTCTCTGGTTCAGAGAGTTTCTGATAAAGTCAGCTGAACAGAAATGCCTGAACAGTGAGTATAGTTGATAAGCAAATCCCTTTTTGTTTTTTTTAAATCCCTAAATCCGCTTCTTGTTGAGATGCCATTTATTATAGTCATCACACCCTAGGCAGCACTTCTGCTTAGCATTTTTCTGAGCTCTCCTCATAAGTGTTAAGTGAAAATGAATGTCACACCTCTTAATTGAGCTGTGGTGCCAGTTAGAAATTGTTTATCATACCTTTTGATTTCATCCCTGCGTGTTAATGGATTTTATGTGGGTGCTAATGAATATGTAATTCACCCTTAATGTAGCCTACTTGTGTTTAAAACATTTTTTTTTATCAGTGTGGCTTGTGAAGGACATGTCGATGCTTCACTTTGTGTTACACAGCAGGTAGTTTCAGCCAAGCAATCTAATTGACACTGACACTAAAACACAGCTTTAAGCCATGTTTTATCAGAGATGGAATGGTAACAAGGGAGCTAGTTTGCAGATGTTCTGGCTTTTTACTGTTTTTTTAATTCTTATTTATGCACCCTGCCATGAAGGCAACTTAAGACAGTACACATTGATTTCCAACTGTTACAGAAAGTCCTTAATACCTTTGAGAATGTTCTTGATGATGTTGTATATGTTTGTGATTATGAGCCAGGTATGTCACAAAGTATGAGATTACAGTAGTTGAATATGTCTGGTTGCCCTTGCATGTTTTGTCCCTTTGTTTATCTTATATACTACACACTGAATATGACATGTGTATGTAGTGAGCGTGATGAAAGACCGTGGATGATTGATGCACACAGAGCATCTACACATCTGTTGTGCTCCACTGGGGGAGTTTTGAGGAATGCTCACTCCCTTTAAGGGGTGCTGAGTTGTGGGAAGATGTAGCTGGGGCAGGGGGTGGAAACTCCTTAACTATCAAACTCTTTCACTAGCATTACATCATCCCTGGGCCTTCCCCTCCAACCACATCAAACAGTCCTGAGGCGAGGCCTGTTTGCACTGGATCAGCTCCACTGGGCTTTTGGGTGGCCCTGAAACCTGGCCTCCTAGTACCCCTGTTTTCTAATACCTCTGAATTAATCAGCCCTGCTGGTGGATACTACTGCAAGCCTCACCGAAAATGGGTGTGATGATAAAAGATGATGAGTTACATGACATTCACAACACAGATATGGAAAGCCAACCCACTGTTGGCAAAAGTAAAAAAAAATAAAAATAATAATCACTTTTAGGTTTATGATCACGATTCAACACTGTCATGACTCAACTGCGTGTCCCATTAAGTGATTTAATTCAACTATTCATAAATCCAGCAAATAAGCCATTGTCAGATTAAACACCACTGCATGCATCATGATATCACATAGCCATTAGTTATGAGTTGTCACAAATTAATATTAAGTGTTCTGACAAGTGGCGTGACATAGTTATGATTGGATTATAAAATACGGTTGATTGGAGTCACTGTTTTTCCAATGTGTTTCAGCAGGATGCTGACAGAGATGCTGCTATGTGGTGAATGCCAAATGGACTTGGATGAAGTCATGAGTCATAGAGGAGTGTGTCAGCAGTGGAGCCAAGTGAAGGCTGTGTCTGTATCTGGCCAGACTGGAGACTGGGGGGGCATGCAGCGCAGGGTGCGGATGGTGATGGATGAGGACTGAGCAAGAGGAAGATGAGGCATGAAATAGAATGAGGATGAAAGACAGAGAAGCCTAGGCTGGCCTAGGGTGGGGGAGGGAGTGTGGGAGACAAAGATGGAGAGACTGAGAGTGGATAGTGAATGGGGGTCAGAGAGAGACTTACCCTGTCCCTCAACCGCAGTATGATTAGTCATGTAGCGTTACATATGCACAAATAACTCTCAGTTCTGTAAGTTATCCTCGCTATTCTGATAATACTGTGTCTCTACAACGTAGCTGGAGTGCGGACATTTACAGTGCGAAGTGCGGTCGGCGAAATAGTTCTGTTTCAAATGGAACTGTTGTTTCAACATTCGGTTTGTGATCGCCTACACTTCACAGGAGAGCATACTGAGACCTGTAATACACCGTGAGCTTCCCGTCTCAGAAAAGCACATTTATCTGAGTTTTTCCAAAGCATTTAAGATTGCCACATTGACTTCTATTGTAGCCCAGTTCGAGCCTGCAGGAAAACTGTAGAAAGCTCAATACTGAACCGATAAGTGAAATTAACATGTCATGCTGGGGATGGAAGACAATGGGAGGTGTGATGCAGAATTTATTCTCACGGCCGCCTTATTTTTACAATTTACAACTAAAATTAAACAAGTACAGATTCCATCGATGGATGGATGGATGGATGGAAGTACAGATTGTGTACAGTCCCACGGCACATTCATGATGACAACATATAGACCTAATTAATTAACAGTTTATTTGAATGTGCTACATTCATATTGTGGACAAAAAAAAGCTGTACTGCTCAGCATTGTGTCCCTTTTTAACCAAACTTCTCAGGATGACCTTCCAAATGGTTATCTGCAGTGGAAGTCCTGCTGTGGATCTGGGAATTACTGCTGAATTGTGGGTAAATGAAGCTTTCGTTCCAGCTGTGAACTGTCATGATCTGTTTGAGAAAAGCGAGATTGTGTTCACGCATGCACACATGTTCACATTCATATACTCTCTCTCTCTCTTTCTCTCTCTGTGTGTGTCTCTCTCTGTCTTTCTCTCTCTCTATCTCTCACACTCACACACACACACACACAGGGTAGAGGCAAAGACGGAAGGCATCATCTGTCACGCTGAGGGTGGCAGCTAAAAGGAAGCTGTGTCTTTTCTGTCTCTCTCTTTCTCTCATCCATTACTTTATCTGCCACTCCTCGTCCCTCCACAACATATATCCACTACTCACTCTCTCTCTCTTCCTGTCTATCCTAGTGTGTCCTGACCTTCCCTGGGTTTTCTTCCTGTCTTCAGCAGGCCAGCAGGGGAGAGAGAAGAGAGAGAGGGGCCGGCTGTTACCAGGACAGCCAGATGGCAGGGCCTAGCCTGGGACAGTAGACTGGGACGGGGGCAAACCCACTGGCCAAACTGGTTACTGTAGCAGTAGACAGCAGCTCTGTGGGGAGTGGCTTCACCACTGCTGCAATTCCCCCACTGTCAAAAACGCTAATTACCTTCAGCATTTAGATAGGTGAATTGGAAGGTGGGTAGATGAAACCGGAATGTGGGTTAAGGTCAATGTGAGGTTTGTCACAGGTGGTGTTCTTCGTCCCAGTTCTCTCACACAGTTGTATTGTGGATTCATAGCTGATAGGAGGCTGAGCCGGAGTGGGTCACACTGTAGGATGGACATGATTGGAGTAGAAAAGTCAGAGCTGTGACAAGGAGGCTTGACAGCAGGGGAGGTTGCTGGTGGGGGTGAGAGGCAGCGTGAGTCTGATGGGAGTGGTCCTGTCCTTGGAGTGGAGTCAAGCCCCCTATGTCTTCCTTCTTCTGCTACACCGGCTACCGAGCCTCTACGTGATTCGTGTCAATGGAACTTGCCTGTTTCGTCTCTCATGAAGTATGCAGCGCACCCTGCCTGAGGAAACCCTGTAAACCACCCGCTAATGAAGGATCACAAATCACAGCGTATGCTTTACCTAACCCCTGTTTCAAAAGGAGGCAGAGAGCACAGCTGTTTGACTCAACCGCTCTCAAAACACTGGCTGCATGCAGATGCAGTAGCCGTGCCAATAATACATTAGAGCAGGATTTATCACAGTGGTCAGGAGGAGAGAGTTCAACTAATGCCGGTGGGGTGACAACGGTGCTGTGGCTCTACTTTCCTCTAACTGAGCTCTCTCTACTCCAACCCTTAAGTACGGTGTTGAGATGAAAGAGGGTTCTGCCTGTGCTACATGGCTAATTTAAGGGATTAACACCTGTTCTACTTAGGCCGATTAATCCTAATCCTGCTTTAATCCCTTTGATCTGAAATCAGAGCGATTTAAGGAGGGTACCGGCCTAATCCCTCCACAACAAGGACCACAACCACAGGTACTGAATGGAGCAGCTTGAGCCGTAGATGGACTGGTCCACTGCCATCAGGTTGCGTTCGCTCATGTTTCATCTCTTATTCTATGGAAGAACGGAGTTGTTACAGAAATCCTCTTGCGTACCACTCCTCCCTCTCCCCTTCAAGCAGGTTAATGCACATTTCATGTGCTTTCACAGGGTTAGAAAGAGCTGTAATTGTCATCATAAGCCTTGAGTATTAATGTATTAAACCCTGATCATTGAAGAATAAAGTTAGTTTCGTTGAAGCCTCTTTCATACTTAGTTTTTGTGCCATCTGCATTTCAATAAGCGCAGTAACCAACAGAGAAACTACAGAGGGGCTTGGAAGTAGTAAGATTAATAATTTTATTTAATATCAATTGTAGGCTGTTCCAAGACATCATAAATTGTAAGTATGGCTTTAATGCTTTAATGTGCTTATTATGATTACCAGATTGTGGTGTGTGACTGAGTGTATGTGTGTGTGTGCGCGTGCAGTCTCTGTTTGTACTGGTAACACATGGATACATTTGATATGAGAGAGAAAGGAAAAGGAGACTGTGGGAGCATTTAGATAGATTTGGTGTGCCAAAGATGGTGGGAAGAAAGGTAATTGAAAAGGAGAGGCATGTGTTTGGTTTTGGGGTTTTCTAAATGAGGGACTAGAGATGGGTGGGTCTGACCACAGCATGGTTTTGTGTGTTTTATGTGTGTGTGTGCATTTGCATTCAGTGGAAACAGAAACACACAAACGCACTTGAATACATTGTCCTCTTCCATCTCTCTGTTTAGTGTATAGACTGAAGAGGACCACACAGGATCTCAGCCCCATGCATCAAGAGTATGCGGCTGCGCTGTTATTATTGATCCTGCCGCAGACGTCAAACCCCAGCGCCTCTAACTGCTGCCCTGATTTAAACAATATGCCTGTTTCATCCATGTCCAAGACCACTGAATTATTAAACACAGCTCTGAAGAAAATGTCCCTCTCTTTGCATAATGTCTTCACTCAAATCTAGAGTGCAGCCACTTTAGGGGATAAACAAGCCCTTCCTCACTAGTGTAATTGGGAGAAGAAGAAGAAAAAAGAGAGAATTAGGAGGATACAAAGATAATAAAAATATCATAATCATATATCTTTATCATGCTGAGTGAAGACCCATTGAAGAAACACTGATTAAACACTAATATCTCAAAAGCAAGATATTTCAATAGCATTTTCATTATCACACTGTGTACAGAATTGAGAGAGGGTGTTTATATTTCTCTTAGGGACTAATGATGGGCGTTTAGATGCATCAGTGTGCAATGAACCCCTTTATACTCCACTACTGAAGACGGCTCAATTCTTACATTCAAATCATGAGATTAATCATGTTAAGCCCATTTCCCAGAGTGCCCTCTTATGAAATGCCAGGTTTTTTTTATTTTCTTGTGTGTAGCTGTCCGACATTTGACGTCTGACTGATTTGTGCATCTACAGGACAATGAATAAAACTTGCCTGCCTAGCAACTTATTCTAGTTCCTCAGATGAGAGGCTTGAAACAAGGTGGGATGTAATCATGGAGGACATTAGCGATTGGTGAGAAGTGCTGTCTAAGCGGGACTTCCAATATCAACAAAAAAGTGTAAGCAAAGATTTTTGGGTGCTTTATTTTCAGAATCCGATATTGTTCCGATGATACTGCTATGGTATTTTGTTTACCTCCTTGTTCCAATGTTTAAATTTTTGCCTAACATCGTAGACATGCCTACTTTTGTCCTGCCATCCAGTGAGGGCTTTCTGAATGCGCACATTAATTCAAAAACTTTAAAATGTATTTGGGATAGGAACTACTTTTCATTCACAAAACAGAGCTTTTTTTAAATGTCTCTCTAGGCGAGGCATAGCAAATATTTTGTAGACACACACGTCTACTCCATGGATTATGTTACTACATTTACTTTAAAGGTAAAAAATCGATGGCTCCGATGCATAATTCTTTATTGTCTTACAACGTTAATAAAACGTTTAAACTTCGTCTTCGTCAGGGTTTACTTTATACCCATCGAAACCTTTTGATGAATGTTGTAAGACAATAACAAAATTCTTCATCTGAACTATGGGAGTTCTATGGGACTTCCAATCGTTTAGCACTCATTCATATTTCTGTGCGTTTCAACTCATCTCCAAGGTACTACATTTAGTTTTCCACCTCAGAAATGTGGTTTTGATTTGGATCTTGAATGAAAGTGAATGGTGTCTAGAGGAAGGGAAATTAGTCACATGATAACTTATAACTTATAACACTGTGATAATAGCATGTAAAAATCCACACAATTTTTAGAAGAGAGATAGGGCACGCAGGAAAATGGATTGAACATTCACTGTAGTATGGCGAGCTGGTGCTTCTAGACTGTAGATTGTGTTGAGCGTGCGGTGATGTTGAAAGGACATCATCTGCCTGGGACAAGGGCAAACTGCAGCACATCCAGTCTGCGCTCAGGATCATTGGCTTCAACCTGCTGACTGGGCGAGGCTGAATTGAGGGCATGCAGGAAAACATTTTATTTTCTTCTGTATCTTAAATCTCCACTCTTGAAACCTGTTTTGGTCATTCAAGACCAAATCATCACACCTGAACTGTGAGTAGTGGTGCCTCCAGCTGAACACTGACCCAACTGATTCATCTGTGTGCGGGTGAATGAGTGTTTTGCCTTCCCCGTCTGCTCTCCAGATGTACCATTCTACTCCCTGCGGACAGGACCCAGCAAACAAATAAGATTTGGAATGGTTTTCAGGGCCAATATTGTCAGCCTTAGCTCGGGGGCACGTTGGGTGGTCAATATATGTGACCTCCTCATAGTGGGGCGCCCTAAACCCCATCCATCCCTATTAGAGGACGCTTATCAGGGACAGCAGCCTGCGTGACACACTCCCAGTTGGGCTTCCCTGGAGAAAATGTTGGGCAGTGCAGGGAAAGCTCCCTACCGGGCTCTGAGGTGTGTGTGTGAAAGTGACTGTGTGAGTGCATATGTGTGTGTATGTGTGAAGTTGTTCTCTGCTGATAGGACCCTGTGACTCTGAGATATGTGCAGGCTCATTAATTAGAGGCTCTCATTATCCACCCTCAGGCTCCAGACACTTAATCAACACCAAGCTCCAACTAAGACACACACACATGCACTCACACATGCATGCACTCACACACACACACACACACACACGTGCACACACATCTCACAAAGTCCACAGCAGGCTAAATTCTGACAGAACCTCGTCCAAGAATAGAGCACTCCTAAAAGAGGTGAATGAATGCTGATGAGGGTTATTTGTTTCCCGTGATGTACGGCACAACAGAATGGGTGGGTGACATTGGCGGTTAACACTTTTATTATTATGCTGTTGTTCAGTATTTCAAAACAGATCCGTCTCTCTACCATGTCTTAATGTGGAAGCGATCTGTCAAAGGCTGTAAATTACATTTGTATGTTATACATTTCCATATTGAAAATATAATTCATGGGTTTCCAAAGACCTTCCCTTTATGAGCCTCACGTGTGAGAATGTGTGTGGGGTTATTGTAATACTTATTCTTTATACATACAGCGTCTGTCATCTAAGAACATGGAGGACCAAGCTTTCCCCCGTAAGAGTGACCAGTCTGATGACTGCTGTGTGTGTACAAATGTTTATATGTGTGTTTATACAGGCGCTCGCATATCTCTATGTATGTCTATGCATGTGACAGCAGGGTATGTATCTCCATGCTCTTGCTGTGGAATTTATTGCCTTGAAACTGCAACCCTGGTAATTAAAAGGCCACTGTTTATTCAAATCGGTAGAGATAGAGCATGGCGGCACTCCAGTGTCTTGACTTAAGAGCAAGAGCCTATCTGCCTAAGTGAAAATAAATTACATTGAGACATGCAGGAGAGCTCGCAGAGGGTTGCTACTCTAAGGGGTTTTTGTCAACCGTTTTCTGAAGATTTTCTTTTCATTTTTGCCAAACAGCCTCTGTCGCTGTCGTCTGGGTAATGCACTTTCTCTCGCACACTGACGAATACACTGGCAGACAATGTACATACAGGCTAACGTGCGCGCACACACACACACACACAACCCGCTCGGAACATACAGTGGAGGCAACATTTTTGAGGGTATGATTGGCAAGGACGAGAAAGGGAAGGACAGACTTTTAAACAGCTCCAAGTTGTGGAAAATGAAAGAGGGGGGTTTTGTTTCCCTCTGAAGGCTGGAGTCTGATTTCCTGTGCGGCTCTGATTGGGAAAGCAGAGGCACGCACAGGGAGCCTGCTTCTGTATGGAGATGCCAGATGACAGGCTTCACTATGAACACAGACAACTGCAGAGCACGAGACTGAAGTGGCCTTTGATTGATCATCAAACATGCCTTTTATGAAACAATCTGTTGCGTGAACCTGTTTTAGATGCTGAGAGCGTGCGCTTGAAAGAGAAACATAAATGTAAATCATATCCTAGTGCTGAGCGTTTCCATACTGGGTGTTGCACAGTGCCAGCAGGAGTCCATGAGTAAGGGTCGGATTAGCTCGCCTTGCACTGTGCTAATTATTTAGTGATGCAAATGCAATCCATTATAAGGAGTGGGTTCAGATATATTGTAACACACACACACACACACACACACACACACACACTCAGTCTCCTCCTCCCTTGACCGTAAAAGTGTGTTTCGATCGCAGAGCTTGACCACAGAACACAGCGGAGTGTCATTCTGCTTGGGTGCCAGCTGTGGCTGCGGCGGTAGCAGCAATCATTTTGTTCATGTGCATCCAAGTGGATTAGCGAGTGCCTCTTGGACTCTATGCACGTCAGGGATTTGTCCATAAGGCCATATGTCAGCGTGCCCCCTCCTGTTTGCCTTTTGTTATCTGAGTGACCCCTATGTGCACTGCGTACCCCACTGACCCTGGAGAGACACCAGGTTATTGACCAAGTCACAGCTCCATGGGGTCCATTACGTAAACCAATTTAAACCACTAGCTTATCGTTTAAAGTGACTTTCCCTACACTTCACTATCGACCATTTTCTTAGTTCCCCTTTCTTCTACTTGGAGATAATTTCTCATGAGTAAACAATAATCCAATTACTGTATGTATGCTTCCACGTGTCCAGTGAAACAGGACGGTAACCCTGGGGTTGCGCTGTGGCAACTGAGATCAGCACCAATAGATCTGTTTTAAATGTTGGTAACTGCTCTGCCTCTGAGCTGTACATGGGACAGTACAAGTGATGGCGTGTAAGTGAGAGGGTTCCTATCAGAATACCATGTCCTCTGTTTTGAATTGTATTCAACCCACCGTCCAAGAGTAATGTTACAAATTCCATTGTTACGGGTGGAGGAGCTGGAGCTCCCATCTGACATTTTTGACACTCTGGGTGTTGACAAACAGTGCTCCGGTTGTCTCCAGAGGGCCCAAGGCTCTCCGTGCTCCTTGTGAGTCCTGTCTTTTATACGACTATTCAATCCCTCACAAATAATCAAGGACAGTAGCCCACTGATGGAGGTCAAGGTGGCAAGTCCGCCACAGCAGTGTGGCGTTGTTTGAATCTCCTTAGCTCATTAACACCGGGTTAAACAGTGTTCAGCGGTGTTGCACAGTTTGCTCAAAGCTGGTAAGCAAGTGCATATTATCGCCTTCCCTTATTTGTTGGAGTAGTTTGTAAGGAGATTTTTTAAAAAAAAGAAGAAAAAAGGCCTGTAGTAATACTATGAGGAATTTTAAAGGGATACTATACAAATATCATGGGACTATTGTAGTGAAAGCACCGGAGATGAACAACTTCAAAAATGTAAGTAAATGAGGTCAGTATGAAGTCGCTAATTGAGCACCACAGACACACTATAAATCCCTATTGGAATAGGTGTAGTATGTATATGATGCAGTATGTATATATGATGCAATGTAAAGACACTTTGAGACACGCTTGTATAAAAGGGCTATATAAATAAAACGTGATTCACAGCCACAGCCAATGTTGCGCGTCTTGTGTTTTTTTTTCATCCAAAGCGCACCTTTAGTATCCGGCGGCACTATGACCCTGCTACCACGTGCCTGCCTGCCTTAAGTCCGCAAACTGCAAGTCTGGCAGCGA
>OMOT01061060.1:0-10029 GCA_900312575.1 Acanthochaenus luetkenii | reverse complement strand
CAGGCCAGCTCAGAGTCGTTGTTCCGTAAAGTGGGGCTTTATATTGGCCATATGGGAAGCCTCGGTGTACCTCTGACTGTTCCCGGGGCGTTGCCTGTCTACCTACTGACTCACCCTAGCACTGGGAACTTTTGGAAATCCGCCACAGTGACAGGCAGCCTGACGGGGGCAGAGTGAAGATTAACGACCCACTGCAAAACGTATATAGCCCCGTGCAGAACGTCTGTTAACTCTAATGGTCACTGTGGGTGTTGGTTACTGGAGCTGGTTGCTAGGGCTTGGGTGGTAAAAGGGGCATGGGTGGAAATGGGCAGGAGCTGAAAATGCGTTTGGACTAGAGAGACACAGATGGAGGCGTGTTTGGCGAGTAATATTGTATAACTTATGGTGCTTGGAGTTCAATTTTCTGGTGACAGCCATTATGCTAAAACTGCAGCCACACACACACACACACAGACACACACACACACACACACATCCTCTGTGTTTGTGCTTGTTATGCATGAGAGCGAGCAGGGAAGAGTTTATTGGAACTAGTGTGTAGGCGTTGTCCCAGCTGTGCTTGTTAATTCCCCCTCCATATTGACACAAGAAGCCGAAGAAGAGAGCAAAGCTGGAGGATGTTGTAAAGCACGCCGTGCCTAGCTGCAGCGTGCTTTCCACGCCACGACGGGAACATGCAGCGACAGCCTGGTTTCTCTATCCTTTGACAGAGAAGATATTTGGGCCGGGCTTACTTCCTAATTAAGCATCTTGTTCCTCCAGTGGCTCAAACACCACAAGCGGTGCAAACTGTGCTGAGGGGTTTAAACCACATCACTAAGACTCCTGTAGATTCAGAGTATAAAGGTTACAGAGTGGATTTGGACCATTGTAATGTCGCTGTTCATTTACAGCTCAGTGTTATAAAGAAACAGATGGTTTCGATCACTTGCTAATACAAGCCTTTGCATAAAGAGTGAGGGGAAATTGTGCGCGGTCATAAAATGGCAGTGGGTCTTGGCTGCAGCTGCACCGCTTTTGTATTGTCATGCACGTGTTCATTTGCGGCTCCTCTCTTCACAAAGTATTCAAACGGAAATGGTTGATAATCATTCAATGACCCATTCACATGTTAAATGTGACAATCAGGCGCCACCTCAGCCTTGTATGAATAATATATAGTGTGACATATGACAGAGAAAGAAAAGAAAGGCTTCCTTCTCCCTCCCAAAAGGCTAAGCAGTAAGTAAACACACCAGGCTGTGACTTTATGAGGGCAATGCGCCCCACTTGGTTGGGGCCCCATTCTCCTGTGGGACATATTATATCTGCTGGTAACTGTAGTGGCAGGGAGGAGTATGAGACTGAGTATTCAACACACACTGCTTCTTTCTTTCGCTTTCTCTCTTTCTCTCTTTCTCTCTTTCTCTCGGGCACCATCGTCTTCGGCGTCTCTCCAATGTATCTAAAAGTCCTTCATTATGATCATCTTTGTTCAGTGATGTATGTGTCTGTAGGCCGCCGTTGCATGTTAGCACTGTCTTTACGTCTACGCTCCCTGACTCAGCATTCTGTTGGCCCTGTGACGTTTAATCAGTCCCCTTCGTCCGTCTCACGTTTCAGGTTGACAAACCACATCCAGTGGCTGGTGTGTGTCTCTGGACAGAACAATGTTCTCATAAGTCAGTACAAGGAAGCCCCTTTATTCCATCTACTCCTATCTTCCTGAGTAAAATGTGGAAATGTTGAGGCATAAATCCTGTATGGCGTCACCATCACCTTCGCCGCAGGCGTTTGATGAGCAGTTGAGTCATTCCAGTCAAACTTGATGTAGCTGCTACCCATGCAGAGAATTTATGAGACGGAGCGCGGCGGTGAGTCATTCTTAGGTGACAGAAAGAGGAATCTCGTCCAGAGCGCTCTTAAACACTGCACTGCTTTGTAATTAGCAGTGGCAGGAGTATGTTTCCTAATTTCCCGGCTCACAAAAATACCATGGCACGCATCTTGTTGACCAGCCAAGACGCAAGTGAGGCTACTGGGTGTGGTGGCGGGCGAGAGTGGTTGCAGACGTATGGGAGGATTTGAAGCCTTATGAAAGGAGCGGAAACTTTTGGAAAAGTGGCACGAGGTGGGAATGAAGGAGTAGATTAGCTCTGTCAGCAGCGCTTCTGCTAATTAAATCCTTCTGCAGCAGAGCTCAATACTCTGAGGACCATTGTGCACAGTTGAACAGTTTATCACTACGCACATTTTTGTTGAAGATCATTTCTACTATAATTAGTTTGTATTCGATCCATAATGATTCACTCAGTTACAGTATTCTCAGGATATGACCAACGCTTAAAGCCCAGGGCACGGTGGATCCTCTGGCTCCACTTAACAGGGTTGATGCTTTAAGGCTGTACCTGTGGTGACAGGGGTCAGGGGTCATATACATCCATCTATCAGGTGCTTATTACTGCCCTGCACTGGCAACCCCTCACTGGGTGGGATCCCCTAAACTAAACAAACACCGTGAGGCCTAAACATACCTGGAGGTCAGGGAGGTTGTGGGAACCCATGTAGAGACACTAATAGGACCTACCTCGTTGAGTTAAAGGGTGGCCTGGTGAGAAAGCAGGAATGGATAGAGAGATGGACGAGAGAGATCAAGCGGGAAATAAGAGAGATGTATCACCTTCACTGCCTAGATGTATCATATTGTTCTTCTATTGGCTGCCAGCCCGACATATTTCATACGGATCAAATGGGTCAGATGAAAGATAAGCATTTGATTTTGAGGTTGAATGCAGAGGAACAAAAGATTTATAAGGTTTATAAGTGCCATGACTGACAATAGCAGGAATAGTTTGGTGGGAAACAGATGTAGTTGATTGGCTCCAGGGACTGGAGACTGGCCGGTGCCCAACCCTAAATCTAGTAATCCTAACAGGATCCCCTGGGCCACTTTGATGATATATTGTATATTATAGAGGCTGCATTGAACTGTGTGTGCGTGCGTGTGCATGTGTGTGGTATATATGTAGTATATGCATGCCAAAACACATTGACATAACGCATCTGATACATACATACATCACTACATGAACAGAAACACTGAAAGCACTTGCCACTGCAGACATACTATTGCAAGAATGTTTTACAGCCTGTTGCCTAACCATTGCACAGCGTTAACTCTATAGTGCAAAATCTAACCTTTAGAAAAATATTCTGAGCTATGATGACGGCAATGCAAATGAGAGATTTCAATGTTTTACTGCCACACTGGCTACCAAGTGTTGCTGTAATTATGTGCAAAATGCATTACATTTATTGCCCTTACCACAATGGTTGGCGGTGGAAACAGTTACATGGTGCCCAAATGAAAGGGATTGGAAGCCTCTGACAAACAGTATAACTTTCATACAGCAGCAAATTAAATAGAATGGAGAATGTTTATTAGAGAGAGTGGATGGGTAGGAAGCCTTTGTACTTCACGCTACGTCCCTGGTTACTTCCAAATAGTTATCATAATCCCATTCCGGACCTTCACCAAAGTTCAACAATGTCATATCATGTTCTCTTCTTTTCCAGTGAGGGTTTATGCCAACCTCAGCTCCAACGTCACCCTGCCCTGCCGGCTGCAGCACAGCTTGGGCTTGATGACCTTCGGTAACAATGGTATCCGAGTCAAATGGACCAAGGTGGGAGAGGACAAGTCTCTGGAGGAGGATGTGCTGGTTTCAATGGGATTCCACAAGAAGAGTTACGGAAGCTTTGAGAACCGCGTCTTTCTGCAGGAGGCTGACGACGAAGATGCCTCATTAGTAATAACTGACGTCTCCATGGACGACGTGGGGAGGTACCACTGTGAGGTCATCAACGGGATGGAAGACGGCATCCAAGAGGTTACCTTGGACGTGCTCGTCAGTACAGACCCCAGTGACGGTAAATCCTCTTTTTCATATCTACTTGGCTCCTCAGCTCAGCGATGGGCATTATTTCATACCATCTCATCACATAGTGCATGTCAATCCTGGTATACAATAAACACTTAGGGTGATCATCCGCGAGCCGCGAGATTCTTGATTTGATTGATTTTGGTGACAAGCGATCATCACTTTGGTGTTTTGCAAGGAACTAGTCTAACATGCTGTAATGATATAGACACTTAACATAGACTGTGGCTCCTTATATTTCTTCTGTCTTCTTATTTGTATTCCAAACAAACTGCTGTTGCTGCTGCAGTGAAAATAAAACACATCACTTCCTGTGCAGCAGAGGATTTTTCCCGGGAAAAGTTGAATCACTATTATATGGTATTAATTGACAATAGAGAGTAGCAAAATTGACTTTATGTATATGGAAAAAGTTGCAAATTATCAATTTAAGATATAAGTACCCCAGGTGAAATCTGAATATTATATATAATATATAATATTATATACTTTTATGTGTGTCGTCTTCTTCTATTCTTATGCAACTGCTGTCCAAGGTCTAGCAGAAATTCATGGTTCAGAATTAACTATGAGCAAGTCTTTCTCATGGAAAGACAAAAACTTAAATTAATTTATCCCAGCCACTGTAATGATTTAGTCTTGATTACATTTGAATATTGTTTAACATCAGTAAACTGAAACACTGTCCATCTGTTCTGGTCCATCTCCTCAAACATCCGACTTACTCATCAAATTTGCATAATTATGTAAATAAGTGTTGTTTTCCTTTTAAAATGAGGCATACAACTAAAGAGGGACTGTTTTTCATGCAAATTAGGATTATAGATTTCAGAAATCTTGCATGGTTATGAACAGTAAATCATTACAATATAAGTAAGTGTTCCTCACCACCAAATGACGGCTCCCACCCACCTTTTGTTGCTGGTTTTGCACATGTGTGAATAATAAATCTGGGTGGAGGCTGGACATGCACATTTAATATTAGACAATAGAAGTGTGAACTGAACAAAATTAAATTCCATACATTAAATAATGATGATGACATCTTTTGCTGCTTTTACACAGCTTTAAAAATGTGTGGAATATTTGTAAAATCACCAAATACTGTAAATTTAGATTACTTATTTAGGTACACCAATGAAAACACTAGGTCTGAGGAGAACACTGAACTATCAGCACATCACTGCAGTTAAGTCTGTAATTTCTGACTTATAAGATAAACTCATAATAATGTACGTTTGATGATTCACCATGGAGACTGCATTTGTCAACAACAAAAATAATTGTGTAAATACATTTTTAAATCATTCTTTCTAACGTCACACTTCTCAATGTTGGAGCCAAGCAGTTAAAACAGCTTGGAAAGTAGCTTATACTGGATTTTTAAATAAATGCAGCAGAGGTTAACGCCTAGTTTGTGACTCAGTTAGCAAAGTCTAGCCTCTCTGGAGACAGCAACAGTCGACATCTTGCAAGCCACTGGACCTGAAAGACTAATTGGTCTACACCCACTAACATAAAACCCAAGACATCGTATGCCAGCTTCCCTGGAGAGACTGGACTGGACTGGACTAGACTCAAAGACCACACACGTTCCTTCATTCGCCTGGAGGCCTGACTTGTGTTAAATCAGCATCATAAGTGGATAGAAGCGAAACCAAAGTGTGTAAGGCTTAATACAAAGGAGTATCTAAAACATAGTGCCAGCATTTGAAAAAGACGACAAGACAATTTGATACAGAAATTGCTTGTGATGTACCATAGCATTGTTATTTCATTTAGCACGCCCCATATATTTTCATTTATCCGTATATTGATTATCCATATGATAAATTGCATTCTGCATATAAATACTGAGTTTTAGAATGTAGGCTTAATTCAAAGTAAAAGAAAGACAGTGTAAGTTGTTTGACTTCTCTTGTCTTTCTTTCCCCTCAGTGGATCTTTCAGTGGCTCATTCAGACTCAGGTGTTGTGTTCCCATACTCCCCCCGTCTGGGCCGCTACAACCTGAACTTCCACGACGCTGAGCAGGCCTGTCTGGAGCAGGATGCTGCGGTCGCCTCCTTTGATCAGCTGTACGAGGCCTGGAGGAGCGGCCTGGACTGGTGCAACGCCGGCTGGCTGAACGACGGCACAGTGCAGTATCCCATCAACAAACCCAGAGAGCCTTGTGGTGGCTCCAACTCTGGTGCCGGCCTCAGGAACTACGGCCAGCGTGACAAGGCCAGCAGCCGCTTTGATGTGTTCTGCTTTGCTTCCGAGCTCAACGGTGAGGTTTTTATGTTGGTTTGTTGGTTTGTTTTCGATTATAGTCTCTATTTGTTACTTATTTGATTCATTATTCTTGCGTTATGCTTGCACCAGAAACCGCATGGTAGTAGACATTTAAAAAGTAATGCAAACAGTCACAGGCAATTTGTGGTTTTGTTAGTCTGTGCATGTATAGCTTGGCTCGGCGCGTGAAGAATATGAAATGTCAACAAAATATACTCACAGGTACTCGACTCATTTCATCAAGGGAACATTTAAGGCCATCGGTTTCTACTACTGACCGCCTGTTTCCCTCTTTCTGCCCTCAGGTCACTTTTACTGGCTGGTGCAGCCTGACAGGCTGACCTATGACGAGGCCGTGCAGGCATGCCTAGATGACGGAGCTGAGATAGCCAAGGTGGGCCACATGTTTGCCGCCTGGAAGTTTCAGGGCTACGACCGCTGCGATGCCGGCTGGCTGGCTGATGCCAGTGTCCGCTACCCCATCTCCAGGCCCCGCAAGAACTGTAGCCCCACGGAGGCCTCAGTGCGCTTTGTTGGGTTCCCGGACAAGAAGCAAAAGCTTTACGGTGTCTATTGCTACAAGGCCGAGTGATGGGGCAGATAGGAGCAGCAACCACCAAAGAGCAACAACACAACCACAACCAATAAAATCAGCATATAAAGCAGATAAACATGGGATCTTAACTAGCATGAACTAGCATGAACTCATTACCTTTCTGAAACTGTGATAACCTTTAATAATTCTTAGAAAACAAATGAATACTGCAAAATCTCACATTCATATAAAATGATTGACGTATTTTGTAGCCATTCGTTTTTTGTAAACGTTTTTTTTTATTAATTGTGCATTGATTTTACACAGAGTGTTGGGTAAATGTCAACACAATGTTAAAGTATAACAATGTGACAGAGACAAGGACTTGATGGTTGAGAAACATCATCTAAGTTTGATTTGTATTCCACAGAATGATTGGATGTGTGAAATTCCAGATTTAGAGCAGTTGTGCTTTTATGCAGATAATATATAACACTTATACATCTGAGTAGAGAACAAAATTATCTGCTGTTTGATAAACGTATCAAATATCACAATTGGTTACAGAGTCAAGAACCTCACTTAGGTTCACTGTTGGCTATCAACATGTTACTTCAACTGGATCCCTCTCCTCTTTTTCCACCTCTTAAACTGCAGGAGGGCTTTTCAACCTGATGATCTGTGGCCAAATCTTTTACAATACTGTTTAACGAGAAGATGAATGTAACTGTCACCCATCCTGCATCGAAATATCCCATTCCATCAACTCATGATTAAAATCTACGAAAAGCATTTTTACTATCGTAATCATATATGTTTTTTGCTTTTCGAATGGTGTTTGTCACTAATTGTTTCTATTTTAACATGTCTTGTCTCACACTCTTTTCTGTGCAGTGTATTGTTTTGTTCTCTTATTGGCCAATTGCTATCTGGCACAATATTGCTGACGTGATTTCCGCTGAACACCAGTGAACGCAGGCTAAGTAACCATCTTCCCTTTTTACCCTCGACTCCCAAGTAGCAGCAACAGATGTAGAATGTATGTGTCTAACAGTGAACTGGTGCTCAAGTGGAGATCCACATTGGCTGCTGACAAGGGTTTCAGTTACGAGCTGTAAACTTTGAGCTTCCACTGACATTTCCTCTGGCACTCTATTATCTCAAATAATAAGAGTTTAGGTGGTCCAATGATACTTTACATGATAGCAAATACAACATACAAAAGTCAACATATATTGCCACTAATACGTTCCTGTGGATGAAAATTAGCATGTTTTGGACATGCAGGGCTGGAAACAACCACTAGCCCTCACACTCATTTCCCCTGATAATCAGCAATTAAAATCGGATTATTTTGCTTTCCCTTTTCTGTTTCATTATCTCTCCTTTCTCCTTCTAACCCCTGGCACTGACATATAGTACGTACTGCTGGTTACATGTGGTAATTTGGTGACGCAAAAGCAAAACCTAAAGATTAAACAAAATCATGTTTATCTCATACTTGTGTACAACAAACTTTGTGAAGGTATATTTGTATCCTAATGCCATGTACCTTTTTGAACAAAAGACATCATTGAAAATAAATAAAAACAACTTTTAAATAAATATTTGAAACTTTACTTTGCAACAAGGAGCGTTTCCATTTGTGTTATGTGTTAATGCAGAGGTTTAAGCAGATAAGAGGCCATGCATCTGGTGTGCATTCATGATTCCATTTTCAGAGTACTTAGACCCTCCTTACATTGTTTTATTCTCCTTGGCATTTTACATTTAGTGCCAACCCACCAAGATATACAAAAGGAACAGTACCTGGGTTCCTTAAAGGCTACTTGTGGGAATGCATGGGAATTGGGTCAGATTTCGTTTGATAGAGGAGGGAAATGCCAGAGACACATAAATGTGTTGGAATATAAGAAACAGAGAGATTTTGCACAAACCTTTTCACATACATATTTTGGACATAGACAATTAAGCTTGCTAATAATTCATTTAATATTACAAGGGAAATCTGAAGTGAAAAATATTACAAATACCGGTACATGTCAGTCAGAGACACAGGAGTTTGGACCATTTATAGCACAAATGGTTATACAATTGTATTTGGTGGAACATGCTCAGCTCTTGAGGATGCTCCCCAAATGAATCCAAGCAGCATGCGAGAGATTCAATAAACACAATAAATCCCCAAGGCATAGTAGACACACTGTACATCATTCAATATTATGAAAACCAAGACGAAACCAGACAAAATTCAGAGAAAGCTCAGATTATAAAGGCCGCCTCATTGACTTGTTTGAATGTGATTGGTGATTGAGAGCCGATCAGCTGATTGCACACATGACTTCCGTGTTCTGCCTGAACTAACGCAATGATCAATTTAAGGCAAATGCACAAAATATGTTCTTCAAGTCCCTGGCTTTGTGTTTCCTGTGAGCGGACGGTTCAATGAATGTGAGCAATGTTGTATGTGGACAGCCATCGTCTCATTGTTGACTGTTGCAGGATCCATGTTGAACATTACATTTTGTTTGCTGCTGTTCTTTCAGCCGATCAAATTGTATGCTGACATTCAACAGCACTGATGCAGGTATAGTTGCAAATGCTTGTCACTCACAGATAATCAGATTAAAGGATAAGTTCGCTATTTAAACGTCCGCACTCTAGCTACGTTGTAGAGACACTGTATTATCCGAATAGCGAGGATAACTTACAGAATTGAGAGTTGTCCGTTTGGTCCCTCCAGCCTGGGCTTCTTCCTCCAATTTATTTTGGGTACGTGGAAGAAGGTTTCTAAAACTGTCCGGTTTATTAGCGCTTGAAAGTCCATGACATCGGTCGCACATGCTGGAGATGATCCAGTGTCGTCCACGGATACATCCATGTTTTCAATGGCATTCGGTAGCAACAGGTCTCACTCCCTACAACACAAACATTCCTCCTCTCTGGGCATCTACACCTCTTGCAAGATCACCAAACGTCCCCTGAACTTCTTGGTCCAGCCTCGGCCGAGACATCGGATGGCTGCTCACCTTCTTCAGCCTCTCTCTCTTCTCTTGCTATCTTCTCATCCGTGTACGAGTTCCATGTCCGTGTATTCTGGCTCAAACCGGTAGCCAGTGGCATCAAAGTTAAAGTATAATGTTTCGCTATCTAAGAATCCATCATCCAAGTTTTTTGTCCTAATAGTAGCCTACGTTACTGCAGGTAAACAAACGCAGGCTGCTCACCAAGATAGTTTTGTAAACAGCCGGCACTTCACGCTCCCCTCACCTCCATCTTGGAAAAGCACATTTAT
>OMOT01061055.1:0-10861 GCA_900312575.1 Acanthochaenus luetkenii | reverse complement strand
ATGGAATCACATCGGACACGGCTATTACATGGCTGCTACAATGCTAGCTAGCTAGCTAACGTTCTACCAGCCCAATGCCGTCTCCGATTGCTAACATTGCATATAACGTTAGGTAGCCAGCTAGCTAACAGTGGTTGAGTTGGAGCAGCCGCTCCTGGTGTACTCTCAGTGGCCTGGCTTATCTTCTCCGTCAGCTCTCCACGTGTATTTGTTTACCTCGCAACAGCTGAGCAGGCGGACGAATACAAATCGTAGCCAGGTCATGTGCGGAAGGATTTTGTTTTTAATGCTGAAAATAAGAAACACGGTTCCGTGGCAAATTAAATAGAAAATACGGTACTTTCGGTGCCATGGGAAAACTGGTACCGTAGGTACCGCAGCAATGTAGGTACCGAGTTAGTACCGAAGTACCGAGTACCGTGACAAGCCTAGTATCTACAGTCAAACTGTGCATTAATAATATCTCATAGCACAGCAGGTTTGACCTGGCCGGCAGCCCGGAACTGTTGATGTTGCTGAAGTGGGGGGGGAAAGACCACTATAAAGGGAGCGGCTGAGAGATAAAGAGAGTGATGAAAAGAAAGAAAGGAGAGTGGATAGAGAGAGAACAACTCAACTAATTAGCTAATGGATTGACTGAAGTGAAACTGGTGATATTTTAAATACACTAAAACATTAGGCGGATTGCTGCAGCAGCAGGGCCTGTATTCAATGTCTCATACTGTAATCAATGATATAACATAATATTCCTTGTCTTTCATAGACGATTGCAACAAATAAATTAGTTGTTTGCTTTAAAAAAAAAAACTTTTGTGAAACGCTGTAAACCAAAGACAATGGTGCGCTGAAATACAAAAAGTGATCAATTTTCTTCTTTTAATTTCCAGGTTCGTTTGATGATCTCAGACACTGCCAGACACAAGCTCTTGGTCCTCTCAGGCCAATGCTTTGAAAACACCGGGGAGCTTATTCTTCAGTCTGGATCTTTCTCTTTCTTCAACTTCATAGACATATTCACTGACGAAGAGGTGAGTCAACTTGGAGCTTTTCTATTCAACTTCATAACACACGTCACATTCACACATATACTGTAGTCATGTGAAAACCTTGTAACTCCCATATTGTTGATTTTCATGTTCGTTCACTTCAATTGAAGGATTACTTGGTCTTCTAAGCCTTAGAAGAAACACAACACTTAACAGCCCTGAGAAACTACCATTCTACCATTGGGTTTATAAACCCCCACTGGATAAACTCAAAAATGCATGGTGGTCATGCTAACAAAGCTATTTTTCTTAGCTCCTGAAAAGTTGACATTTTGGAGACAGCGACGAAATGCTACCATTCTAGCATTACATAATACACTTGACAATTACTGACAGTGTACAGAAGTTGTAATTGCATGGTATAATTAATTTGCTACTATTTTACAACTAAAGGCCCTTACTTTTTCTCATGCCTAGATTGGTGAATTGCTCAGCACCATTCACCCAGCAAACAAAGCCAACCTTACACTCTCCTGCCCTGAACAAGGTGACTGGAAAAACTCTAACTTGGACAAACACAACTTGCAGGACTTCATTAACATGAAACTGAACTCATCTCTCATACTCCCTGAAATGGAAGGCCTCTCAGAGTTCACAGAGTACTTATCTGAATCGGTAGAAATCCCATCTCTGTTTGACATGTTAGAACCGCCGACCTCAGGTGGATTCCTGAAGCTCTCTAAGCCATGCTGCTACATTTTCCCTGGTGGTCGTGGTGACTCCGCTCTCTTTGCTGTCAATGGGTTCAACATGCTCATTAATGGTGGCTCGGACAGGAAGTCATGCTTCTGGAAGCTGGTGAGACACCTGGACCGGGTGGACTCCATCCTCCTGACCCACATCGGAGATGACAACTTGCCAGGCATCAATAGCATGCTGCAGAGGAAGATTGCAGAACTGGAGGAAGAGCAGTCACAGGGTTCCACGGCTAACAGTGATTGGGTGAAGAACATGATTTCACCAGACATTGGTATTGTGTTTGTGAACCTCCCTGAAAACCTGGGGAACCCTGAACCCAATTACAGGGTGCGAAGCAGCATTGAGGAGGCAGCATTCACTCAACAGTTCCTCACCAAGCTAAATTTGAGGACAGAGTTTTTACAAAGACCTGTTGGAGACACTATAGAACCAATCATACTTTTTCAGAAAATGGGCGTGGGGAAGCTTGAGATGTATGTGCTTAACCCATCAAAGAACAGCAAAGAGCTGCAGCACTTTATGAAACAGTGGACAGGTAGTGAGAAAGACAATGCCTCCATTCTGCTGCCAAATGGAAAAGAATCAGAGTTCCCTGTCTGTTACTTGACTTCCATCTCCTCACTCATTGTGTGGCACCCTGCAAATCCCTCAGAGAAGGTAGTACGTGTTCTCTTTCCTGGAAATGCCACTCAGCATCACATCCTTGAGGGTTTAGAAAAGCTAAAGCACTTGGACTTCTTGAAGCAGCCAGTTGTCACTCAAAAATCAATGTCTGCTAATATGCCACCAACATTAAAGCAGACTAAGATGAAACACAGAACAGACAGCAAAGAGAGCCTCAAGTCCACCCCTAAGCCATCACCAAGCAAGAGTTTCAGGAAGGAATCAAAGGAGGAGGCCCCAGAAAAGGCAAAGACAGATACAGAATCATCTCATGAAAAAACACTAAAGGCAGAGAAAAAAGAAAAGGCCTCAGTGAGAAAGGAAAAGGCAAAGGTACCTGAGAAAGAAGCAAAAGCAAAAGTAGAGCAAACAGTCCAAAATGAAACTCCAGAAAAAAAGAAGTCTGAAATCAAACCCAAGATTCAAAAGGAAAAGATTATTAAGAAGGAGGTCAAAAAGTTAGTGGAAAAGAAAAATGATGAAAAAGAGGTTAAAAAAGAAGTAGCAAAGAAAAATGAGAATGTTACACCCAAAAAGGAAAGAGCAAAAGAAGAGAAAGTAAAGAAGGAAGGAGTAAAGAAAGATATAAAAATAGATTTTAGGAGAGACTCTCCCATGAAGGAGAAGAAGGAAGAAAAGAAAGAGCAAAAGAAAGACGATTCTAAGAAAGATGTGAAAAGGCCCTCTAAAGACGTAAAAAAGGTATCCACTGTGGGTGAGGAAAAGAAGCTAGCTCCAAAACCAAAGCCTTTGAAAAAAGATGATGCCTCAAAAAAAGATATGGGAAGTCCATCAACGTTAAAAGAGAAGGGAAAGCCAAAGGGGACAAAGGATACAAAGGTGGATGAAGCTAAATTGGCAGCCAGTGCAGCTGCTGTTATAGAGGATCCAGAGATAGAGAGATCTCTGATGTCCTCACCAGAAGACCTCACGAAGGACTTTGAGGAGCTCAAAACTGAGGAGTTAGTGGAGGATGATGCGACTGTACAGCAAACTAAGGAGGAAGAGGCTGTGATGATCCACCATGAAGAAATAATGCAAACCAAAGAGTCACCTGAGGCAGGAGAGTCTGTGGATGAGGGCATAACCACCACAGAGGCTGAGGGAGACAACGGAGAGACTCCAGATCAACCAGATCATAAGGGGAAACTCGATGGCAGTGGAAGTGAGAAGTTTGAAGACGAGGGTACTGGACTGGAGGAGACATCTGAGGGAGGGTATTATGAAGAGAAGGGAGAGACAGAAGAAGTTTATGAGCCACAGAAAGTGGAATCAGACAAACATGAACTTGCTTACAGTGAAGACAAAGACCTACACAGGGGTCACAAGGTCAAACCAGTAGACAATGTTGAGGATAGGGTTGACGAGGCTAGTATAAATGCAAAACATCAGCATGTAGATGAAAGGGAGATGGAGAAACAGTGTCTGTTTGTATCAGCCTCACCCAAATCATCTTCACCTGTTTCTCCACCTGCGTCTATCCATGATGAAATGCTGCCAGTTGGCTTTGAGGGTGAAGCTGCGTCAGATGACGTGAACAGAGAAGATCCCCCTGAGGATTACACAGTCACCTCTGGCCACACTCAGTCCACCATAGAGATCTCCAGTGTGCCCACTCCAATGGATGAGATGTTGACTCCTAGGGACATTATGAGTGATGAAACCACCAATGATGAGACTGACTCTCCTTCTCAGGACTTTGGCAAGGTTGGAACATCTGCATCTGGGGAGTTTGATGGGAAGAGGCTGTCTCCACTTCAGGATGTCCCAGAGTCAGACCACTCCAAGAGTGATGCCACAGAAGGCCAGGACTACGACGCCTCTGCTTCCACAATATCTCCCCCTTCATCACTAGAAGAGGATAAATTGTGTAAGGAGTTTCCCTATGCAGGTAAAGTGGAAGGCTTTGGGTCAGCTCAAGAGTCATGCGAGAGATATGACACTGACTCAGCGAGACTCAGTTCAACTTCTACAACCTCACCTCTTGTACGCTCTCCCTCAGTGGACCACAAGGAGAATTTTGATTCTCCATCACTGTTTGCTGCACCAATAGAACTGTGCACCACACTGGCAGGAGGCCCCAGGGGAGCAGCTGAGTCCTCCACCAGCCCAGATGACAAAACATTGGATGGAACTAACTCACCTCAGTCCTCTGGTCACACACCTTACTATCAGTCTCCAGTAGATGAAAAAGCTGGAACTATGCCGTCTGTGAAAGAGGAAAAAGCCCAGGGTCCCATAATTGTCGAAGTCATGAGTGATAAAGAGGACTCCTCCAACAGAGTTAGTCCAGAGCCTGATGAGCCTGAGCCTGAGCCTAAGTCTGAGCCTGAGCCTAAATCTGAGCCTGAGCCTAAATCTGAGCCTGAGCCTAAATCTGAGCCTGAGCCTAAGTCTGAGCCTGAGCCTAAATCTGAGCCTGAGCCTGTGCCTAAGTCTGAGCCTAAGTCTGAGCCTGAGCCTAAATCTGAGCCTGAGCCTAAATCTGAGCCTGAGCCTAAATCTGAGCCTGAGCCTAAGCCTGTGCCTGTGCCTAAGTCTGAGCCTGAGCCTAAATCTGAGCCTGAGCCTGAGCCTAAGTCTGAGCCTGAGCCTGAGCCTAAATTTGAGCCTGAGCCTGAGCGTGACCATCCCTCCCCTGGGGAGAAGATTACGTCCTCTCCGAAAAGCCCAACTCCAATTGGAGCTGACTCCCCAACAAAGAAGGAAAAGTCACCCTTTGATGTAGATCATAAGAAAAATGGAGAAAACAGCCATTCAGTCTTGTCCTCAGCACCCATAACAAAGCATGAATCAGACACCAATCCTTTTACAGCTTTCAAAGAAGAGAGTAAAATGTCAATATCAGAGGGCACCACATCAGACAAGTCAGGCACACCTCTGGAGGAAGCGGTAGCAGAGGACACATTTTCACATTTAGCTTCAGTATCCACTGCCTCCCTGGCCACCAGCTCCTTCCCAGAGCCCACCACGGACTCCCCTTCACTTCATGCTGAGGTAGGCTCTCCTCACTCAACAGAGGTGGATGACTCCCTGTCCGTCTCTGTGGTTCAGACCCCAACCACCTTCCACGGGGCTGAGGGCTCTCTGTACAAGGAGGATAGCCCCAGGTCCATGTCCATCTCCCCAGACATCTCACCAAAGACCCAAACCAGAACACAGATGCAGGACACAAAATACCCAGAGCACTCTACCATGTCAATAGAGTTTGGCCAGGAGTCCCCTGACCACTCTTTAGCCCTGGACTTTAGTAAGCAATGTCCAGAGCACCCATCTGTGGGAGGCAGCTTTCATGCTACAGAGAATGGCCCAACTGAGGTCGACTACAGCCCCTCAGAGGGAACTGATTTAAGACCAGTTGGCCAGCATAGTTATACAGTGGAGAAGCCAATGCTTTTTAAAGAGATTGATTCAGTCCGTGCCACTTCTGCATCCCCATCAGATGCATCTCAGTCCACTCCCTCTGCTTCTACGCCCTGCCAAATGACAGAGATTTCACTTGGTGCGGCTCAGCAGACAGATAAGTCTCCAGTCACCCCAAAGGTAGCCTCTCTCACCCACTCTCCTCTTTCCAGCGATTCGTCCCCAGTGCTAGGAGGTCCCCCAGCTAAAGACAGCACCAGCCCAACTTCACTGTCTGTGGAGGGCATATTAGATAGATCTGACACACAGCAGAAATATGACAAGTCACCCTCACCCCCAGAAGCTACTTCACCATCATCTTATTTTTCCTTTACCAAGAGAGAGGCGCTTTTCCCAGCAAGGGAGACTAATCCTTTTAAAAGTGAGGATTCTACACTTCAGGCAAAATCACCTGTCAGCCCTAAAGTTCCTTGCCCGTCGTATCTACCTCTCTTCTCTGATCCGTGCAATTACAAGGCATCATCCTCTGGCTCCAGGGACCCAGCATCCGCTAAGAAGACACCCTCTCCTCAGTCCAAGACAGATGTGGACCTCTGCTTAGTCACTTCATGTGAGTACCGTCACCCCAAGACAGAACTATCCCCGTCCTTCATCAACCCTAGCCCTCTAGAGTTCTTCATGAATGAGGGGAACCCATTGGATGAGGAGAAGCCTCTGGCCAAGTCAGGAGGAGGACCCCCACCCCCAGGAGGTAAGCTCCACACCAAGCAGTGTGAGGAGACCCCACCCACCTCCATCAGTGAATCTGCCCCCTCCCAGACTGATTCTGACGTTCCCCCAGGGACAGAGGAGTGCCCCTCCATCACAGCAGATGCTAACATAGACTCTGAAGATGACTCTGAGACTCTGCCCACTGACAGAACCCTGACCTACAAGCATGTTGATCCTCCTCCTGTGGCGGTCAGGGACTCCGCTCCATCTTCAGCCCACCCTGATGTCTGCATGGTGGACCCAGGGTCCCTCAAGGCTGAGGAAAACTACCAAGATGCGAAAACAGATGGAGGAGAAAAACCCAAGAAAAAAAAACTCACTAAAAAGTCCTCCTCACCAGCCAGAAAGAGTGCCCTGTCAAAAGTCAAGGATTTAAAGACTGCCTCTCCAAAGAAGAGTGTAGGAGAAGGGAAAGACGCCAAAAATGCAACCAATACCTCTGCATCCAGAGGTGTAAAAAGTGCCACATCAGGTGAGAACTGTGTATTCAATTCATTTCCATGCCTGCTGCTGCACATGATCTGTTCACATAGTTGGAAAGTTATCTCAAAACAAATGTGGAATTTTGCCTGTCTCAGGTTCCGGCAGTGGCAAGGCATCAGGTGGGGTGCCTGTGCCCAATTGTCCTCCCATGTACATGGATTTGGTTTACATCCCCAATCACTGCAGTGCCAAGAATGTGGATGCTGAGTTCTTTAAGCGGGTGCGGTCCTCCTACTATGTGGTCAGTGGCAATGACCAGACAGCTCAGGAGCCCAGCAAGGCTGTCCTAGACGCTCTGCTGGAAGGAAAGGCCCAGTGGGGAACCAATATGCAGGTAAGGTTCAGCTCTCATACTTGACTTCTTGATATGATAAAATCATTATATCTATGAATAATCTTTTTCTTCTTTTGTTGTTGTTTTGAATGTGAAATGACATAAAGACAATGAGTCTACGCTTATCAGCTTCAATTTCAGGTCATTTTTGAAATGGGGTGAACAGTTAAAGAGCCACTGCCCTTTTTGTTAAACCATTGCAGGATACCAAAAGTATTTGGATGGATGAAGATGATATTCAGTAAAGTTTAGTTGGTTTTAGTATACAGTCAAAACTTCACACTCAATGATTTATAAATGTCTGAAACCCATGAACATCTGCAGACTCTGTGTATCTTATTTTCTGGCTCTCTTTCCACTTTTGCATTTTTATTTTTTATTGAACTCTGCACTCTAACCCCCTACTTATTATGTCATTTCTCAGCCAAATGTTCACAGCTAAAAACTGAAAAACTCGTGTAGCTATCCAAATCCAAACCTCTTCCTCCCTGATGTCAGGTAACTCTGATTCCAACCCATGACTCTGATGTGATGAGGGAGTGGTACCAAGAGACCCACGACAAGCAGCAGGAGCTTAACATCATGGTCCTGGCCAGCAGCAGCACTGTCGTCATGCAGGATGAGTCCTTCCCAGCTTGTAAGATAGAGCTGTAGGCCTGTTCAACAAGAGATCCGTGGATCAACCTAATGACTGGATGATAACGAGTGGGACCATTATTTGTGTAGCATAAAACTGGAGCAGTTATATTCTAAAATTATACTTTTTGTGACCTAAACTATCTACTGTAAATCAATACCTGCAATGAGGACCGCAAACACAACTGCATATTAGCTTTGAGAGACTCCATGCAAGGGATAACATTATTGACATTTTCTTTAGAGTTGCCTATGAATTAAATATATAATGTGATGCCAAGAGAAGAAAAAAACCTCCTAGAATGTCATCAGATTTTTCTGATATAAATGGGTTGTAATGGGAGGAAATCAGAATGAAAAACCAAAATAACACCCTGGCCACGATCCTCCAATTATGATAACGCTGGTACAGTTAAAGTAATATTGTTGTGAATGTATTGAGTTTCTTCATCTCTGCTCAGGTAGGTTGGAGACGTATCCCCAGACTAAAGATCAAAATATTTGAGAGCGTTTGATCAATTTAGCTGCCATCTAAGAACAAAACCCCCTATGTTGTATATGTGTTAATAATTACTTATATCCACACCAAAGGATCAAAAGCAACATCTTTTCTGTTATTGCCTTAGAGAGTCAAAATGAATGTATACGAATTGATGCACTTAAACTAGCAGAGAGCAAATAGCAGGCAGATAACTACACAAATTAGAAAATGTTGACCTAGATACCATGTAAGGGGTCAGCCCCAAAAAAGGACTACTAAATGGCTACATAGTTTAATGATGGTAAATGTAAATGAACTTGAAGGGATACTCACATTGATGAGCATAAAAATCAGATTTGTTTTTCATTAGATCTCTTTTTAAGTCTGCTAGTTGATTTTTGTGTGTTTGTTGGGCATTAATATTGCACTTTTTTCTTTTGGTCCGGTTTATGTCATTGCTGAAGTGTGAATATTTATTGAATATGTGTTGACTTAAATTATTATGCTTAATTGCCTGGATAGCGCTTGGAGCTGCATGGTAAAACTTTTCCGAACGTTTTCCCATGCCTTGTCACATCTGTAAAATCTCATCGTTCTTCCAGAGGTCAAACACAGAGATTAGATGTGACTTGCCCAGTTCTAAAATCTATAAATGAAACAGACACAAAATGAAATAAAAGTACTTTTAGTTTCATTTATAGATTTTAGAACCGGGCAAGTCACATCTAATCTCTTGCCTTTTCCCCATTTTAAAGCTAGTGAAGCAGAATAGTTTGGTAAACCTTAAAATGTCTTGTTTTTCTAAATCTGTATTATAATTAAATTATAAATTGCTTTGTGGCAGGTTGAATGGTTGAAAGACATGTGCATGAGTAATGCGATACATTAGGATTTTTTTCTTTTTTAATAGAATGGGACATTTGCTCAGAACCTGCGTTAAGAACAACAGAACTATGGAGTTGGCTATAAGAAATCTACGGAGCATTGTGTGGTCTTTGCAAGCTGTGCCATGACATTGTGTACTTACTCCGACTGTTGCCCATGGCACTGTATCAATATCAAAATTAATTGTGGGTGCAGTGAAGTGTAGACCTTCAGGTTAGTGAGAGCATTTAGTCAGGGATGTGTGAAATAGCTGTTTCTCCTCCATAGCCCGGCTGACAAAGAGACAGCGTGCTGCAGAGGAGAGCCTCAGATCACAGAGGGGGGGCCGAGTTACTTTTCTGTGTTTTAGATGAAGGTGTGAAAAACAAAAATCAGACACTTTAAATGCAAACATGACACATAACAAACTAACGACAATACAGACACCAAACCACAGCTGGAAACAGGCTACAATCCTAAAATAGTTACATGTTTTGGTACTTAACCAATATGATGACCATACTGTCAATCTACAACAAACCTACAAACTCTTAATATCTCTCTCTCTCTCTCTCTCTCTCTCTCTTCCTTATCTTTCTCTTAGGCGATTGTTAATAATGTTTGTCTGCAGCTGTGTGGTATATTTGTCTTGTGATCTTGCATCCTTTCTTCCCTTTCCCAAACTCATATCTAACCTATAGTAATTAGTTTCAAGTGAAAGTATTATTTAGTGCTTTCTGATGTTTGTGTGCAATATTTCTCTATCCATATGGGAAATCTGATGTAAAGGGAACCACTACTAAAAAGTAAACCTTCAAAAAGAACCACAATAAAGTCTGTTGTGGAAACTAAGGATTTGTGTCTTTGCTTCTGCCTGGCTGACTGCACAGTTTTTGCTAGTTCACATTGTATTTTTCCAATCACAAGTCACAAGATGACCTTATTAAAATACTTGCAGGTTGCATGTCAAACAAGGTTATATTTTTGTTGTTGTGCTACTAATATGGAAAGCTGAGTTTTGACAGATTCAACATTAGTTGAACGTTTACAGTAGCTGTGCTGCAGTTGCAGTCAGTGTGGCTATCAGCAGCATTTGCCATTGTGTCTCACTGAAAATGAATGATATCTAGTTTGGTCGTTTTCATCTACCTCATCATTAGTCTTTAGTTTCGTTTGGCTTTACTCATGTTGGCTTTACTGATGTTCAGTGTATTCTCATGAGTGGGCCAGTTGAGTCAAACCTAAACCAATACGTCACTGTGGACCAAGGAATACAACATACATATCGCATATGGCTGCTAACCTGAGGTAGACATCCCACCAGCAATATACAAACTTCTCTATCATATAATGATAAAGAACAGAATGGTGGCAGCCAAGTTAATGTCATGTCCATGAGGTTGATTGGCAATAAGAAACTATGTGGCTCCTGGAAGAAATTGTTTATTTTGGCCTCCTGGATGACAAGTGTCATTGACAACCAGACAGGCCAGATGAGTGATTTACGTTCCCACAGAGAGG
>OMOT01061049.1:0-16168 GCA_900312575.1 Acanthochaenus luetkenii | reverse complement strand
CGGAGGGGAGACGGCGACAAGCAGGACGTCTTTCTGTTTGGTTCCGTGCTGTTCTGACCGAGCAGCGCCGGACCCATCTCTGCATGGACCCGACCACGACCACCGAAGAAGAAATGCAGTGTTAGAGGATTTAAGACTCTTCTTCTACCTTGTTGTTGGCCAACTCTAAAAGGCTGAAAAGTCGTAATGAAAGCTGCCTGACTTCTGAGTTACAGTGCAACGTACCTTTTTCTTAATTGTTGTAAGAAATTAAGTTAGAAAAGCTTCAAGATTTACTTGTTTCTTTCTACAGTTGTTTAATGGGGTTTCACTCATTGTTATATGTATATAAGATCAACGTGGAGTACTTATGTTTACCATTTGTAATAAGAATACTGTATGATTTTTTTTATTTTTGTTTTCTGGTCACTTCAGAAACTAAGCAATATTTAAGAAAATAAACTAAATAAAATGAAGCAACGTCGTTTCTGTGTTCTGTAAGTGTGACAGAAAAGCAGTGGGTGTGTCAGAGGCTCACACAATAAAACATGTTGCAACATGTTGTAAGAGCTGCTAGTTCCCAGTACCTCAAGGTAAATTCCATTAGTGCCTAGTATTGATCCAGGCTAAGTGATTGTGCTTCAGCCTGACCCAGCACACACACTGATGTAAGCCAGCACTGCAAATTGGTGTGGCACTTGAGTTGTCTACTTAATGCCATATCACTCCCAAATTGGCCCACATGACAGGGTAAAAGTAGATATTCCTTTACCCTGCCCCTTATTCCCGAGTCTTAACTCTATATCGTCATCACACTCTATTACAGTGTTGCAGCAGCTTGAAGTAAGCGACGAATAAAGCTGAACTGAAGGTATCTATCAATGACTGTGATACACAACATACATTCAAATTGGTTGGCTGTCATGTTGCCTCCTTGCTTTGGCATCATTGAATTGTTCAAAATTACTTCCTGACTGTCCTGTTGTAAATAAAGAGAACCCTAGCATATAACACATAGTTATATTAACTCCATTTTTAAATGGGCCACCGTTGTTTTGTGGTAGAGTACATTCCAGCGTACAAAGTTATCATATAAGCTATAGTTTCAGTAAGGTATAGGGGATAGGGCCTATACTCTTAACATTTTGGGTGAGGCTGCTTAATATTGAAAGTAAGGAAACCTTAAATTCCACAATAACCCCAGCGTACATTCTAAGCCAAAATAAAACTGACTGGACACAATTATCGCAGGTGAATGTGGTGGGACAGTCTAGATAGGGCATATAAACTATTATGCCTTGAACACAATGGGTCCTGCATACCTAATATTAGTCGCTAGAGGGAGACATTGTCTGGGTTTGATGAACTGCTATATTTTTGCTGTCTCAAAATATTTTATGATTTTTATAATGATAATGAACGACTTTTAAGCCTGAGTGGATACACACTGAAGCTCTATTATTTTAGTTTAGTTTAGTTTCATTAACAAGGTAAGTCAAACAACATCAAGACACAGTATAAACCACATTACCGACAATAGCGACGAATAGCAGACGAATAGCCGGGAAAACACCAGTTCTAGGAATCATATAACTTATACATCTGCAATCAAGGATTTAAAAACTTCCTGTTGAAGCTGAGTTTGGAATTCTTATTGAGGTTGTATGAATGCAGTTGTTTAGGCTGTTTTTGTTGTTGTTGTGTAAACCATAATTAGTTCATAAACATGTGAAAATACTTGAATTCAGTAGCCATTATTTACAGTGAATGGAAAGACCTTTAAGATAAATGGGAAATCAGATTTCTGGGTAGGTCCAAGTAACCTAGACTATGGTGTGTTGCGTAGCTGCATATACATGTTTTTCATTATTATATGAATCCTCTATTCCAATTTCAGTGTAATATTATTGGGTAAAATGTATACACGTAAATCTGCTTTAATCTGCTCTGATTGGACCAATGTCATCACATCACATCGTTCCGGAAAACGGTGTCCTCCCTGCCATATAAGGACAGAGACCAGTCGGAAGACCTACGTCACTCCGGCGGAGTAGGCGTGTTTTACGGGAAGCGAGTCGCCTGGACAACAGAGCTGCGCTCCAGTGAGCCCTGAAAAGTTCTTAAAAGACGTGACTGGACACATTTCCGATGGACAACTCACTGAACGCAATGCTACGATGGTGACGGACCGTATGTGATGTTCACATAAAAGCACAACAGAGGAAAAAATGTCATGCGGAACAGATGTATGGATGATATTAAATTCGTGTTTAAGCGGTAGAATTTCGGATATTTACTGCAATACATTGCCAGTAAATACAACCCACTAAATAACACACAGGGCAGACGTTTTTATAATATGCCACAGAGGAACAGAAGTAAAACATTGTACACGTGTTGATGGTGCCACTGGTACACTTTGGCCAGGTGCGATTCACTCAAACAAATCGTTTTCGGAGAAGATGCTCGGCTTCTGTGTGGTGTAAGAAAAGCACCAAAGATGAACCATTAGACGCATTGGACATATTTTATAAATTATAGCTTTTCTATTCGGGGTGTTAACATTTCGTCGATAAGATTTCAAATGAAACAATTCACTGAACGGTGTAAATGTAATCATGGCTGAAGGTCTCCACGTGAGGGCGCCACAGGGTGTCGTTTCCCTTCTAGAGGTACCATAACTACCCAGCGTTGAGGAAAGCTGCCTATGTGATCTGAACCGGGGCCTTGCAGCAGCTGGCAGGTTGGTACAACTCTTAACCACAGCACCCCAACCACCAAAGCGCTGCGATCAGTGCAGCGACGATTGTTTGTTAAGGTTTACGACTATCGATTAAGAGATTCCTTTCAATTTGCATCCCTATTTTCTGTATAGCCTCTTTAGATTTTTCACCACAGAGTGCCGTGGTATTTGGAGCCAAGCACCTCATCCACAGCTTGTTGCTCCTGCTGTAAGATCCTCCAGGCTCATTTAAGTTTAGCCTACATGGCTTTCACAAAGAGTAAAGCTTATTCCCCGGCCTAGGGGATCAATAAGGTGCATCTAATCTAATCTAATCTAATCTAATCTAATCTAATCTAAGACACAGGAAGGTTTAACACATGCTGTCTTTTGACATAGAGATATGATGTCGAGATTAAGCTGGTAAGTGGTCAGAAACTCTGTATTTCAATACCAAACTGCAATAACAATAATGAACAACATACCTACCACACAGTACACCATACTGTATCCTATAACAACGATGTTAGCTGGTCACCTAGGCCCACAAAGGGCAGATTAACTTGGGCGGGATCTGCACAGCCAATGCCTTCTCTAGTTATCAGGTTGCTAGGGAGGGATATTTCCCTTAGCGATGAGGAATAAAACACACACACACACACAGCAAGACCCAGTTAGAACAATGACATGCGGAGTGTGAAGGCATATATGATGAATACCTTTCATTTCTTACTTTAAATCCTGAAAGTATTTAAAATGATCAAGGGTTTTCAAAATACTCAAGCAGCATCAAACTCTACCAATCCCTATGCTATTGATGTGATCAGGGTGAAGAGGAGGGATCTGGTCTATGGGATCTCACATACTGAGGATCTGCTGGATCTTCTCGTCACGGAGGGGGTCATGACAGCAGCCAAGAGATCCGTCATTTTGACCATCCGGATGCGAGAAGAGCAGAACTCCACGCTCCTGGACGTCCTGGTGGCCAGAGGTGAAAGAGCATGTCGGAAATTCTTCCATCCCTGTCTTATGCTGGCAGAACCAGACCTTTATCAGCTAATCAAGGCCCATGTGGGGGGGGTGAATGAAAGTTTTCGAGACACAAGGAGACAGCTGATTGGATATTTGCTGGAGAGGGATGGGGAGGGAATGGATAAAAGGACGGGTCGAACTGTCACTCAGAAGACTTCATTTGCCACCAAAGAGAGCAAGAGATGTAAAACCCAAGTCCCAATTGTAAAACCAGAGGCGCATAAACCAGAAAACCTTTTCAACATCATTGCTTCAGGAGGGAACCTTTCACTCCTGGAGGAGCTGTTAAAAGATATTGACACCGATGCCGTCAATTCCTCCAACGAGACGCTGTTACATGTAGCTGCTGAGCATGGCCACCTGTCAGCCATCAAGCTCCTGCTCCATAGAGGGGCCGAGCTGGATCTGCGGGACGGTGACGGCCGCACAGCTCTTCACAGGGCAGCCAGCAGAGGTCACGCCGAGGTAGTCAGAGCCCTCCTGAGGGCTGGGGTCCCCATATACACCCTGGATATGCAGGCCAAGACTCCCATCCACCTGGCAGCAAAGAATGAGCACCCGAATTCAGTCAAAGCTCTTGTGAAGGAGGAGACCAGGCGCTCCAAGAACCAAACACGGGACTCGTTCCTCCACATTGCAGCCAAGGAAGACAACTGGAGGCTGGCCGAGTCGCTGCTGCAGAGCGGGGCAGCCGTTGATGCCAGAAATCACCATAGAAAAACAGCTCTGTTCTACGCAGTTACAGGAAGCAATGAGAGAACTGTGGCTGTCCTTCTGAATGCAGGGGCTAACGTCGACCATGGTGTCGTACATGAAGCTATAAAGCTCGGTCATGGATCAATGCTCCATCTGCTGCTTGGTGAGTCTAACAACTTAAGGTGGTATATGCAAATATATCACACACCCAACTTGACATTGTGTGGCACGCTTGTGTGTGATTTTTTTTTTTTGTAGATGTTGTTCATCACAATTGTAATTACACATAAATAAAGCGTGAAATTGTGAGTATTCATGTTCTTATCTCTGCAAACCGTAGCTCATGCCAGAGGAGCCCTCGGCGCAGAGGCCCTGGGCTCCGCCCTCTTCTCGGCTGTAAGACACAACCAAGGTGGAGTGGTGGCTGCTCTGATAGACAGCGGAGCTGATGTGAACATGCACGACGAACAGGGGTACACTCCCCTGCTAATGTCCGCTGAGCTGGGGCACACAGAAGCGTTCAGGTAACTGTCCTCCGGCCTCCGACAAGGACCGGATGCTCTTCCATCTTCCACACACACACCCAGACTTTGCTGGTGAACAACATTCAGGGAATTTGAGAGCCAAGGGACACTGTCTGTGATTGTACATATTTTTCTTACAATCGTGGCTCAATCATGATACACATTTGAGTAAATAATGACTCTCCTTGTTTTGTTTTTTTATCTCAGAGCTCTAGCGTTGAAACAGGCCAGACTGGATGCTACTCTCCCCAACCTCTCCTCAGCCTTACACCTGGCCGTCCACAGTGGCAGTGTGTCCATAGTACAGACACTGTTGGAGAAGGGATTAGATCCCAACACCACCGGACCTAAAGCCCATACCTCTCTACACCAGGCCGCCCACCTCAACAGGTCAGCCTTAGTTGGTCTGTTGTTAACGGCTGGGGCACAGGTAAACTCTGAGATATTGAAATAAATATCTAAAACAATGTCAAAGCAATTAGCGATTGGTGATGTTCATGAAGACTGTGTGAGTCGTGTGTTACTTCCTCAGGAAAATGCAGTCGCCCATGACGGCCTGACCCCTCTGCATATAGCCAGTCAGCAGGGCAATGCAGAGACAGTAATCCAGCTTCTTCGGGGCAAGGCAGACCCCGGAGCCAGGGACAGGCTGGGGAAGACAGCCCTGCACTGGGCAGCCTCCGCCCAGGGAGAAAGCCCCGTTGTGGACTTGCTTCTCTCGGCCGGGGCCGACCCCAACACCACGGATAAAGAGAAGAGAACGGCCCTCCACCTGGCCGCTACGGAGGGAAACGCAGACGCTGTGAAATCACTATTGTCCCACAATGCCAAGGGACGGGCTAAAGACATGGATGGCTCCACGCCTCTCCATTATGCAGCAGCTAGTGGGCATGCTAGCGTGGTTACAGCTCTTCTACATTCACTCAAGAACAAGGGGATAGAGGAGAAAAATGCATGGAGGAAAACCCCTCTGCATGCCGCGGCTGAGAAGGGCCACGATAGTGCAGTTGAGCGGCTCCTGGACGCTGGGGCAAAGATCAACGCTATAGATAACAGTAGAGACACTCCCCTGCACTGTGCTGCCCGGGGTGGACACCAGGACGCGGCGAGGAGGCTCGTGGGCTGGGACCAGGTGGGACAGGGGAAGAAGGCGAACGTGCAGGCCACAAATAACGTGGGGAAGACTCCACTGCAGGTGGCAGAGAGTGGAGACACAGTGGGACATGAGAACATTGCAACCTTACTCAAGAGAAAGATGTTTCTCATGAAGTAGTGGAAGCGGAGACCAACCTTTAGAGGGACAAATGACAGGAACTGAAAATGGAATGATGACTTGATGATATATTTATATTGTTGAGATATTGATATCGCTCTTACATCTGGTAACCATCCAGTCATTCTGGATCTCAGATCAATGTGGAACCCACATTGGTGACATCACATCACTGACCTTGAAATCATCATATACTGTGAGGTGTTGTTTATTTTAAGTTACATTCACTTAAGTTATATGCCCTCTTAATCACATTAAACAGTAAATAATGCAGAAAGTAAAAATAAATAAAAAGACTATAACTAAAATGTTTTTCTTTCTTGGACATAGAAGAGAAGTCATATAAGCAGTGGTAAAACACTATTCAACCATAGTGTTGGTTCAAATAAAATATCATTTGTCCTATGGTGTCAGTAAAGTATCACATTCAAATAGTTCAAGTCAGAAATATGCCAGATTAATGTCATTTGCTCAAAAAAACAACAACCAAGTAACATATCAATATTCCACTAATTCTAGCCCTGCTGATATTTCCCTATCATGGGTGGGTATTTGTTGCTTTAACAAGCTCAAAGCGTTTGATAGGTTAATGACTAGAGCGATCATTAACCATTTTAGTTACCATTTTATTACGTGAATAACGCAAAGAGGCTACGTTATTATCAGACTTACATGATGAGCATAAAAAGCTAAGAGAAGCAATCTCTCTCTCTCTTGTAAGTACTATGTTGCCTAGCTGCAGAAGTCAGGAGGCAATATATAATGTTTAGTAGCTTGTAGATTATTAGATCTCTCCGCTCAATAAAAAAAAGCTCATAATATATAATGACGGCGATTGACACCTGTCAATCAAAGATTCATTGTTTGATGCTTTTCAACTCTGTCAAAATATGTGCTTGGAGCACATGCACATCTAATAGTAACATTGGGCAACTGGAGAGTTTATATTTAGGAATATACATATTTTACCATGTCAGCTCTGGATTCAGCTTGGTAGAAGACACTCGCAGCTCAATAAGACCACCAGAAGAAGAATCACATATTTGATTACATTGTTTTTCTTCCTGTTTTGTGATTTTCTATTCTCACTATATTTATTTGGCTAAGTAACGTTTGTTCATCCTAGCTGACCGTGCTGTGCTCACTTTGGCTTAGTTACACACAGCATTGATATGACTGGACGTGTTACACCTGATGAGTGTATAGGCCGACTGCTTCAGTGAAACCATGCAGTGATGCGACATCTCTAGAGGCTATCAATACATTTAATATTTAATAAATGTATTGTATTGTATTAGATTTTAATATAATAACGAACAGGCATAGAAAGTATAATATTGCTACTGACTGATACTGATCAAACTGAATGATAATATGAGCTTTTTATTATTGTTATCATAGATTATTGTTTCCTAAAATAGGGAAGCCTGTCGTACTTCGGGGCGGTCGTTTCTATGACGGACACTTCCGGTGTGTCATATGACCACTTCCTCTGTCTCATGGAGAACTCGGTCTGGCTAGCTTGACATGGCAAGGAACGAGGAGAAAAAACAAGGGAGATTGAACAGACTGTGGCTTCAGAAAGAAAGAGAGGGCAAGTAGTAACTGTGGTATTTTGTTGCCATTTAACGAATACACGACGGATAACATCCGGGTACGCGGCTAGTTAGCTTCTGGTTGCAGACTGGCTAACTAGCTAACGTTAAGTTATTGCTATCCCATCGCTCAGCTCCTGCTAACTGCAGTTAGTCAGCTAAGATAACGTATCGGTGTCACCCTTACATTCCCTTTCATCCAGTTGAAATGAAAAACGCACGTAACATTACTCCACACGGTAGTATTGAACGTGGTGCCCATAGTACTAATACTAATATTGTTCTAAAGTTTGCTTTCGTACCTCCCTTCGCAGAAGGACGAATCAAAGATGTACATGAGCGTAGACCCAAACTGGTAATGACAAAGTTACCTGTTCACACGCCACAGTTCACTACCACTTGGACTTTCACGTCGTTTCACTTGTTGTTCACTTTCCTCCACAGTCCACTCTTAATTCGGCCTCCTCCGTGAAAAGGTGGATCCCGAGCATCACGGGTGAAATACGGTATTACTTGGAGGTAGGTGCGATGTTTCCAATGTGTGATATGACGAAACACACACGCTTGCAGACGAATTGAACGCTCTGCGTGAAGTTGAATGGTGTGTGTGTGTTCTTGTCTTTTGCCCCACAGCAGTCCCAGCTCTCTCACTACCCAGAGAGGAAGATAGCGGAGTTTCAGCTATGTGTCGAAGCTTTAGAAAAAGAGTACAAAAGCTTCATCACCAAACTACGTGTTCTCGACCCTTCCTGTAAACATAAGCCATGGACTCCCCGAGCGTACTCCAAAAGGAGAGCGGACACGCATAACTCTCCAAGCACCGGTCGGTTTATTACAATGTTCTTCGTGACTTAATTCTTAACTAGTGAAGAGCTGGCATGATGCAGCCCTGAAGTTAGGAAATGCTTGCCATGTCAGGTATAGGTTTTAATTACTGATTTAGGTTGATGAACATGCTGCATTGCAATAGCCAACAGATGTTAGAGGGGTTTCTGAACCGTCTTTCTTTAAGACATTAGTAGCTGACATTACATATACCATTAGAAGTCCTCTGATCTGTCATGTGTCACGACCTGTGCTCTCACTCTCATTTACAGTTAAAAGACCACGGAGCGGTGAGTCACATGACACTAGTGGTCCAGTGAGTGGAGCTGAGAGCGACTTGGCCAGCACGTGGGCAGGAGGTAGCAAAACCTCAGCCAATGAGAGACGGGGACATCTCAGCCAATCGGAGACCAAGCCCAGAACCCCTGTCCCCACCAAGCCCATTTTAGGGTCTTCGGAGCCAGTCTGTGCGGAACAGGACCAGCCCCTCTCCTTTGACCGTACACGACTGGCGGTGGCCGTTGCTGGGTTCAGAGGACCATCAGTTCAGCCAGGCTCCTCTCAAACACAGAGCCTAGCCAGAGTGCTGCAGTCTGGCCTGCCAAACCTCTATAATTGTCGTCTGGGACAAAGTTTTTCCACCCAGGGTAGAGGCACTGCAGGGGTTGGAGAGGACAAGGCAGTGATGGGGTCTGTTATTGGACAGAAGGGTGCAGTCCAAGAACATAAACCAGGCTTTGGGACAACAGAGAGGATACCTGGGAAATCCTCCAACACTGGGACAATGGAAGAGAGGACAGGGCATCTCCTGGGACTAGGCTGTTACTCTTCTGACGAGGAGTCTGACTCATGACATTTGTAGATTACTAAGTATAATGGTATATGGATGGCAGGTTTGCCATCTTTTACATTTTGCATCAGAGTAAATTATTTTCTGGAAAGTCTTGATTCCTTGTCTTCACTCTTCGGTTTTCTAACTGAATGGAAATGAAACAGTCTCACAAGACCTGTTGTGTAATTGGAGAGCTGACGAGACAGAGCAAAGGATATGTATTCAAAAAGAGATGAGTTGTTTGATGTCTGCGTGGAGAAATTCATTGTCATTTTCAGGCAGAACCGCTGTGCTTATATCCTCGTGTAACCTGTCATCATTACCACAAGTAGCTCCATTTATGCGAGTGATGGGGGGAGGCTGTGAGAAAGAGAGCATCCGAGAAGATACTTGCTGATTAATTTTCCACCCCCCTCGGTGCTACTGCTATGAGGACGCTTTCAACACGACACTTCTGGGAAACGGGCGCGTGAGCTCATAGAATGCAGACAGTTCAAGCAGTCTGGTTAAGGTTGACGTAGTTGCCCTTTTAGGTGGATCTGTATGCACAGTGCAAGGTGGGGGTTCCTTCCCTGTCTACAGGGACCTGGAGAAATTAAATGAAACTCGACTATTGGGCTACATCACATGATCTGTACATCATTAGCAGCCCTTTGCTTAGTCATTAACAAATATTGCATACAAATGTGACGCTTTAACGTGATACTGGCTTATTGTGGGTGTACAGAGTGGTTTTTGCAGAGCATTTTACATAATAGTGCTACATTTTATTCAATTTATGGAAGTTGTCTTGAGCATTTTACCAACAGTTATTGAGGGAGTTTCTATGTGATTTTGGTGTGAGCGAGACAGCACCGCAGATAAGCAACTACCAAGCACCCATCTATGAGGTTAGAATGATGCCCATTAGTAGAAACCACCAAAAGCTTACTAAGCCTGCAAACTAAACATTCTTAGTCAACCCTTATTGTTCCTCCGTCAACCAACAGACCGCTACAGCTGTCTCATGAAAACTGCTGCAACCGCAGGGAAAGAACAACGTGATTGCACAGTATCCTAGGTGACGCGGAACCCAAAGATTGCAGAGAGACCACGGTGGTATAAACTGTTCATCGAGTGCGAAGGGGGGGTGTGAGTGTTCCGCTTTCCTATTAGTCAGAGTAAGCCAGTTCTGAGGTATTGGTGGGGTTAATCTTTTCTTTCTCTCTTTCTCTCTTTCTCTCTTTCTCTCTTTCTCTCTTTCTCTCTCTCTCTCTCTCTCTCTCTCTCTCTCTCTCTCTCTCTCTCTCTTCTCATACTAGCATGAAAGGCCATATGTCTTTTTCATGTGGCAGCATAATCTTCCCACCAAGATTATTTGTGTGCTTCTGAAAGTATCAATGTTTACTATCAATCTGCCTTAAAGGCCAGTAAGTAGCAATGTGTGCAGTAATGTATAGATGTTCTCTAAATCTCATCTACAGGTGAATTCTGTGGGTGCGAGAGACGATCTCCCAGCTATGTGAGAAGTATGTTAATTTGTCCACAAGACCAAAACATCAGACATTGCTCGTAAACTGCTCGTCAGATAATTGTGTCCATAGTTACTCAATCTTTCTTTTCATGGCATTTGTGCGAAAAGTTTTCTTTTTGACGATTACGGGGTCACTGTGTGCGGTTAGTGAGGTGGGGGTCAGCAGAAACCTCCAACTTCCTCCCTTTCTGACTTAGCTATTGTTTTCTGTCTGCATTGGGCAAACAACTTGATAAAGCTTTATAAAATTCAGTAGTTGTGCATAAATAGTGTGTGTGCATAAGAGAGCGAGAGAGAGAGGTTACAATAGTTTGGTGAACTAGTTTGCTGTCCGGTGTGGTCATCACAGTCCTACTGCTTTGATGCAAAATGCAGCCATGCAGACCAGAGGAGAGAGATGGATGGAGTGTGTGTGTACGAGAAGTAATGTGCATTTGTAGCATCACATGTATGCGTGGGTGGATATTGTGGGTTCTGAGAGCCGTGACAACTGAGGCGTCTTTCTTTTTCTTTTTTTAAAGACAGACGTGATCAGATAGAGACACACACCTCCTGCATGCAGAGTAGATATACACGCACACACACACACACTCCCTCTCTCTCTCTTAGACCTGCACCATGAGCGGTGCCCAGAGCTGTCCATTCCCACAGGTTTTTCTTGTGGACAGTGGTGGAGGTCCCCAGCGCTCTGACCAGCCTCCAAGTCTGGTACCCTGCTGGTCCTTCCCCCATGTCCAGGAGAGGGCGAAGAGCCGCGGGAAGAGCATGGGGGTCAGTCCTGGTCTGTTGCTGGTTCTGCTGATGCTGTTGCTGCTTGTGTTTGCGGCCCTGGGGCTTGGAGCCTACCAGATTTACAAAATGCAGACAGAGCTGGCAAAGATGAGTCAGGTAAGGAGCTGGGTAAGGAGGTGGATATGGAGGAGAGTGTAAGAGAGGAGACGTATGAGAAAAGCTTGAAGACGCAAAGAGCTTTTACTGAAATTAAGAGGTGAATGATTATTTCTGCGGTTTGTGAGAATATTGTTTTGGGGTTGAGGAACAGGAGGATGGTCACACAGAGCTATACAGAATATTAGATCATCAAGAGGCAGATCAAGAAGCATTGAGAGATGGAGAGATGTGAGTGTAGTAAGAGGTTGGGGCAATAGATGTCTGATATCCCTTTGTGTAAAACATTGCTCTTTTCTTGTACAGACTTAAAAAGTCAGTGTAAGGTGGGCAGAGTGGAAAAACGGACTGGAAATTTTGCAAAAAGCCTCAAACGTTTATAATGAACTCCTTTAAAAAGATTTGTATGCATCTTGACCCACTCATCATATACCTCATCTCTGCTTGACATGTACAAAAAAATGTCAACCAAGAATCATTTCAGTTGTGGTCACCGGTCCAGTGAGACAGGATATCCTTTTTCTAACTCATATTCAGAGACCATTTTATAGAGGCACACATACGTTTTTGTGATGTGGTATTGAGATTTCTCTTTCTCTTTCATCTGACAGAAGATTGATACAGAGAATGAGTTTCATACACCTGAGAAGCAAGTTGGTAAGTGTTTTTTCCATGAAAGGGAAAAGTGTTGCTAAATCAAGGAAAAGAAGAGTTGATGTGACTGTAGTCTAATGGCTGTTGTAGGTCTCTATGAACCTGGGTTGAATGGAGAAAACACAGACGGTAGACCTGCAGCACACGTCATAGGTAAGCAGAAATGTTTCATTAAAGTCTTCTACTCTACGCTACACGATGCTTCTCTACTCTACTGTACTCCACATCTTTTCCTCCCTCCCGCAGGGCGGATTGAAAAAGATGTATCCCATAAGCCCTTGCGGTGGGAGCCACAGGCAGGCCGGGCCTTCACAGCGGGGGGAGTCGTTTACCGGATTGAAGATGGAGCTCTGCAGGTCAACGATACTGGACTCTACCACGTTTACTCACGAGTGGAGTTGTTCCTCAGGCACTGCTCCACCACAGACTCATTTGTTCACTCTGTGTTTGTGAGGAGAGCAGGGCATCCTTCACCTTTGACCCTGATGGAGGCCCACAGAGCTGGTTTCTGCAGCCAGAGGCAGGGCCATGTCTGGACATCAGATAGTTATCTTGGCTCCGCCCTGCAGCTGCAGGAACAGGACAGAGTGTTTGTGAATGTATCGCACCCCACATATCTCAGTCATCAACATTATGCCAACTTCTTTGGTCTCTACAAGATCTAGAGTTCAGTGTGATGGGCTTCACTTACTGTTTGCCAGTTGAATTAACGGTGAGAGAGCGTCAACTGTTCAGATGATCTCAGGCAGGATTGAATCTTTGTCATCATTGTACCCAGATGATTCCTATGAGCTATGACTAATGACTGCCGTGGCAATATTGCAGGTTGAGTAATGTTAAAAACCCAATGGAAAAACATTATAGCATATTTTGGTTATATTTTAGAATGTGTAATGAAATGAATGGCAGCTTCTTCTTTTTTAAAGACAATTCATTGTATGCAGAAAGAAATATTGTGCCATTATGGATGCTGTGAGAGATTACAGTTAACACTAAGCTGCTGGTTTAGTTGGAATTTATTATATATAATATTTATTCAGGTGTGGATCTGACACTGATGATGTCAGGTCTGTTATTAAACAATGAATTGTTTGTCATATCTTGGATGTTTTTGAGGTAAATAAAGAAGTAATTGTGTCTAAGATTAAGTTAATTTTACTTAAAAGTTGAAACAGTTAAGTGTTCTGGTAATATGTGATGTCTTTCTCATTGAAATCTGGAAATGTTTCATGGTTTTCCTCATGACCACTGGAAAGTATGCAAGTAGAAGAAGACACCAAGTCAATATCCCCAAAACCCTTCTACAGTATTTATTTTGATGGTAATGTAATACCGGTAGTCTTGATTTTGATATATTCCAGCGGGGCACAGCAGTAGCCTTAGAGGAGAAGCGGGCTTGTGACTTGAAGGCTGCCAGCTCTAATCCCCAAACTAGCTGGGAAGTTAAGAAAGTGATGAGTAACGCTCTCCCCTCCCTCAACAATAACTGCCAAGGTGCCCTTGAGCAAGGCTTTTAACCCTCAATTCCCCCGATGGAGCTGCTGAGTGGCCCAACAGTAGAAGACTGCGATACAGGTGTGAATGTGAAGCAGGCCGTGCTGGAAAAGAATGTGCTCAGTCATCTTTCCCAGGTTAAAATAAGTTTTACAGACCACATTGCAAGTGCATTTGCATTGTGGCAGTGCTTTAATGCTTTTGTTATGTAGCACTCTCATTGCACTGCTCAGACACACGCAGTAGTGGAGTAACGTTAGGTGAAGATGTGCAAGCTGGGCACAGATAAGGGGACAATGCAGTGGCAAGCAGACCTCAGATGCACAGAAACGTGTTCGTCTCTATCTGCACTTCCTTCCTGTGTGAACATGACAGGGGTCTTTGCCTGTATGTCTGTCGGTTTCCTTCTATGCACATATGCTATCGCACTTATTTTTATATTTCGAGCGCTTGTGCTCCTCACAAGAAGAGTTAAATCTCGTTTGGCTCTACAGACTGGCCCTCCTGGCCTTTTTGATGGTCTGACCAAATTAAATTAAACTATTTGCCTTTCTTGGTTAGGTAACAATGAGATATGGTCCTTTAAAAAAAAGAAAAGAGAAATCAACTTCTGCATTTCAGTCATTCATGACTCAACCACAGAATTCTCAAACAGAATGGTGACTAATCAGTGGAAACAAATTAAATCAGATGGGCTCATATCACCGATCAGTTTTGATTTTGAAAGATGTTGGCAGATTAGACTGTAATAGATTTAGTTTTAGATAATGATTGATTCCAAAACCTCTGATGTTGCAAATTATTTATATTACAGACATTAAAACTGGAGCATTGATCTGTGCACCAGTGTTCCCTTTTCATTAACTATTGTTACCCACCAGCATCTTTATGAAACAAGTTCATGCATGATGGATATTCTATAGATGTCTGCTAGAGAATCCTCCTCCATTTATATTCCTGTCTGTTGGCAGATCTCTGATATTAGTTAGATCTTTGGACCCTTGGTTTTGGCAACCTGCAAAACAGCACTTGAATTCTAGTGTAAAATGTATTAAAGGAAATATAGAATACTGTATGCAGACCTTGTATCAAATATTCAAAGACAATATCTAGGTGAAAACATTTCTCTGAGTTCCAAAATAAAATAGCTTTGTATAATTACATGCAAAGGATATCTTTAAGGCAGTGAACAGTTGAAAGACACAGGAAAGAAGAGAAAGAGAAAGAAGGGATAGCATACTATAAGACAGACAACCCATCACCACCAGGGAACGTTTTTTAATACATGATGGCAGCAATCCATATTACAGCAGTTTCTATGGTAATTACCAATTTTCCCATTAAACTTTAAATGCAGCTCAGCTTTGTAATCTAGGTGAACTATTAGTAAATGTTCTCCTGAAACAGGCTCCAGTTGTGTGTAACTGGGCTTACTGTATGTTACACAGACGTTGTCAGTGCAGGTCATCAACACTTTTCTAAATAACTGACAAATCTCAACACACAAGGTTTTCCTCAGTTTGACCTCAGATTGAAATATGATATGTATTCGTATATCTTTGAGTACCCAAGTTTCCCTTTCAGACAGAGCAAACCTACATTGAAAGAGAGGCCCAATTATCTATTTGATCATCTTTTGCACTAAAGTCCACACCTGAAAATAACTTATATATGGGACATCTTTGCACTTCATAGCAGCAGCATGTAAAGCCCCAGCTCAAGTCACTCAGGGGCAGTGGCATGTCGTCCATTAGGGGCGCTAGGGCACCGCCCCACCTGCCGGCCCAAGTGGAAAAAAACTATTCCAATAGATCCATAATTTGTACAATTGTGGTCTGTATGTGTATGGAATTAAATTGTTATATTCACATAAACGATATATTCTAATAGAAAAGTGGGATGACTGATGAAAAAACACTGCTGGCAGCCTTTGTCTGAGTGCCGAAGGGCGTAATGTTTTACGCCTCACGGAACCACCGAAAGTTGAATTGGGCCTCACCTGATTGGTTGCCCGCAGCTCGTGCAGAATAAAGCAGCGCTGAAGGGCGTATTGAAATACGCCCGATCGCCATTACGGCTGCGCATATACGTTTTTTATATATAGAGCAGGAAGTCGGAGGGTAAGTTCATGGGTCAACTAG
>OMOT01061048.1:0-10965 GCA_900312575.1 Acanthochaenus luetkenii | reverse complement strand
CCAGCGACTTCGAGGCGGTGTGTCGTTAGCTTAAACGTTAGGGACGTTAGGGTGTGTTTCCCCGGAGGGACAACGGCACGGTGGCCGCTCGGCGGGACCCTGGCACGGATTTCCCAGACGTAGGACCGCCTGGAGACGGAAGACATGGAGAAGAGGAGGAACAAAGCGACGAACGGGACCCGCTCCCCCGACGGCAGAGCGAAAGACCGAGTGGACAGGTAACGTCGGCTAGCTTAGTAACTTTAGCCTACAATGTTGTTAGCTCTGGCAAGCACATTTCAGTCGGTGTCGTTGAAAACGTAATTCGCTAACTTAGCCGTTAAGTCATTCCACAAATAATATAACGCCATTAGTTTATTAAGTTTGGTAACTTCTTCGTTACACTACTCGTCAAATTACTTTCCCGTCGCGACCCCCCAAACCGGGCGGTTACGCCGTCTCATTCTTTTAAGAAATCGCGATAACTCCTGCGAGTGTCCGAAGTTCTTACCGGCCGTTTGCTCCATGAAGTCGAACCAGCGGGGGAATAACGTACCCGAAGAAGTAAACATGTCTGCCGTTTCCCCATCCTATCGAAGTTCGTTCAGTCGGCGCCTGTGTCAAATGAGCTGTGCGTCTAGTTGTCGTCGGAAGTTGGACAAACTATCCGCACTGCATACAACTCGCATCACATGTAGCGTCAGCTAGGCCTGTATGCTAGAGATGCCAAACACTTGTCTGTACACGTATATAGTGAAGTATAAATGTTCCTCCCATGAGCTGTTGACAACGTTTATCTAGAAGTAGCCTATATCCAAAATATATTTGTGCCACTTTCAACACATCTACATGGAAAGTAATGCATTTTTGTCCATACTGCATTTTTAATCTTTTTTCTGCACAATATTCTGAAGTATACAGTATGTGAAATGCACTGTTCAAAGAAACTGATAACGCAACCCGAACAAGTGAAATTCAGGCACCACGCTCATAGGGATATCTCTAATGTGTACCTTTTTGGTTTTGTTTTGGCAACAAGGGCATTCTCTGCTTGGGAACACACCATTTGCGCAGACCTTTTTATTTTCATAGAGTATTTGCACATCCATACAAGCCATGTCCTGGACACGTATGTTTTATCCTAAAGCTAAAATAGGGTAGTTGGTTGAACATATCTATTACAGTAGACTACCACATTGCTGGGCCGTAAGGTGCATTCTTTCTTCAAGCATTTATTTCGCTCTTGTGGAGGGTTAAGCTGCAGCAAGATTATAGTGTTATGTAAGCATCTTTAAAGCATTGGGTTGAGCCACCTACTCCCACAATGTTTTAATCTGGAACCAGATATTAGATGTTAACAATGTGGTGATAAAGGCTATGCGTGAAACATGGCACTCGTTCTTTTGTGCTGTCCAGTCTAGTTATGCCTTAACAAAGTGGTCAGTAAGTGCCGGTGACAAGGCCTAAACTCAGTGAACAGTAGCGGTTGACTGATAATGGATTTATGAAGGCTAATACATTTATTTTGGGTGGAAATAATAAATACCTATTTTTCATACAGTCACTGGCTTATGACACTGAGTGAAATATAAAACATGGCTATTTGTAATTTATTACAATAAGCAAACAAAAAGCCACAGACACTTTGGTATCATCTTATTTAACACTGAATTTTTCAACAAATGTAATCAAAGGAAATATTAGGCTCACATCAGTTTTATAATGTTGTAATGCGAATGTTTGCTAATTGTGACGAATTGCGATATAACTAGAAAATCATGAATGAATCATTTGAATCATTTTATGAATGCTGTTAATAATTTCTGACTTTGTGCTTGTTTGTTTAGTGTGGATCCATATGGCTTTGTGCGCTCAGAGGACTTTGATTATGAGTCATATGAGGAGCTAATGTCAGAGTATCTAGTTGTGCTCACCAGACAATCCATCAAGTGGTCCAAACTACTGAAGGGCAAAGTCAAGGTGGAGAAGAATCTAAAATGTGAGTGTGACAACTGAACACATGAATAGACTCAGAAACTCTTCTTACACACAATAAAACTGGGTTCTAAAATTAAATGTTGCACCTGCCCTTCAGTGAAGCGTTATATACGTAAGGGGATTCCCAATGAGCACCGGGCCCGGATCTGGATGGCAACCAGTGGAGCTCAAGAGCGGATGGAGAAGAACCCGGGCCACTACCAGTCCCTACTACGCGTCCAGAACGACCCCAAACTGGTGGAGAGCATCTGCACAGGTCAGGCTGTGAACAGTCTCCCTCATTCACTCATATACACACTCCGACCTCATTTACGCCTGGCATTACCATGCATCTATGGTGTCCAGTTTGTAGTCGGGTAGAGTTTAACACATGTGCAGCAGGGTGGCATCGTGAGTAAGGGAGACCATCTTTCAACCGGGCCTGGGTTCAAGCCCCTGTGTCAACTATCAGCCGTCCTGCTGACGTGTCCTTGAGTAAGACACTGAATCCCTACCAGCTCAAGGTGTACCCCTCTGTGGCTGATCCTGCACTCTGACCTCCCTGCGGAGGGGCGAAAGCCAAAAGAGATCAATTAAATATTTCATTTTAAATATAATATAATTAATAATATAATACAGGCAGCTAGGGGTATTGAAAATAGTATTAATTCATTTTCCATATCCGCTTATTCCTATTCAGGGTCAGGAATGGAACCTGTCCCAGCATGCATTGGGCAGAAGGCAGGGAAACACCTCTGGACAGATCACCAGTCCATCACAGGACTGACACATAGATGGACAAACACACTCACATTCATACCTATGGGCAACTTATAGCCTCCAGTTCACCTGACCTGCATGTCTTTGGGCTGTGGGAGGAAACCCACGCCAAAACGGGGAGGACATGTAAACTCCACACAGAACCATGGCTGAGATTTGTACCCAGGACCTTGTTTCTGTTAGGCGACAGTGCCACTACCCTGACAAAAGTAACTTAACTGTTTGGTCTAACGAAATTGTTAATAGTAATGATGAAAGGAGCATAAAACTGCCATCTCTTCAGCTGTACCTACAGACTTGTTGTCAAAAACAAGTAAGAAAAAATGCGTAGAGTAATGTGACATCTTTCTAAAGAATTTAAATATTACAAGAGGAAGTGATGTGTGCAGAAATCTGCGCTTTGTGAATGGAAAAATACAGTGTGGACCCTGGATACTCATTTTAATGGCATAAAAGTTATTCAGCTACATTACATCTAGACACAATCTGAAATCAAGATTTATGTTAATTTCAGGTGTAAAGGGGGAGTCTTCGCTTTCTCTCTTTCACTGTCTTGCTCTCATGCATTTGCGCACATGTACATACACACACAACACAAAATATAATATGTGTATCTCTGTGGTCTTTTTCTCTCAGACTTGAACAGAACATTTCCAGACAATGTCCAGTTCCGCAAGACGTCCAAACCATGTCTGCAGAAAGCTCTGCACAATGTGCTGCTAGCTTATGGTCACCACAATCCAGCTGTGGGCTACTGCCAGGTAATGCTGGGCTCTTAATAGGGAACATCCACCCTAAAATGGAATTTGTATAATATCACTCTTATATCCTTGGATAGTGTAAAACCTTTGAGGTGACAGTGAGTGGGTGGCATAGTGAGATATCCAAGGTAATCATTTCTTATATTTGTATTTCTTTTACAGGGATACAGGCACATTTTCATTAGTACTATGAAATAACGTTAATTTGGTTGTGAAAGTTCACACAAATTAATGTCTCCACAAAAATCAGTCTCAAGGATTTGTCCATTGATAACATGTTAATTGGGTCTCTGGCTTCTTGCTTTGGGAGAGTTTGTTCATATTCAGAATTGATTGCAAAGTCTGAGATCACAGGAATAATGTGAATTCAGTTAATGGGTTGGATTTTCTCTTTAACTGTTACAAGAAAAATGTCTGGTACGACATGTCGGTATTGTTAAGGACCTCATGATAGAATTTAGGGCTGTTCGATATGACGAGATATATCGTGGGATGAGAGAAAAATGTCTATCGGTACATATTTTCCTCTATTGTTTCTGTCGCAAAAAAGCGGCAGAACTGCTTTACGACAGTATCTTAAGTAATTCCCGACCCCACTTTACGTTCTCTGCATGTGGGCTGGAATAACAAACCAACATGGAGGAGCGTGACACAGAACAAAACACTGATTATTCCAATGATTTACAACCAGAAAAAAAAAAAAGTATGCAATGGATTATCAGCTCTGATCATGAGCTCACGCAGTCAAATGACCCGTCAAGTGTGAATAATCCGCTATGTTTTTGCTGTCTTTAGTTGACTTCCGTAGATTAGTGATTCAACTACTCCCTCTTTCCATTTGTTAGTCTACACTCTCCCACAGGTTCAGTCAGATACTAAAAGACAAATTCATCACATGTCACCTGTTTGCTTGAGAGCCTGAAGAGCCTGAATGACAAGTGCCTCTGTTTAACCATCTGCTATGACAGTTTATTCTGGTGCCCAGTGGTGGTTAGATTGTGCTGTACGGTGATGCTCACCCAGACATCATAGGACAACATAGGTGTTCTGCTATTCAAGCATTTCAAGACGTTTGACCTATTAAACCCTGAATTTAACATTGTCTGTTGTCACATTTTTTGTTTCTGCAGCACTACTAGTTATGGTATCACAGTCAGTCAGTACACTATTATATTTAATTCCATGTCACTCTTAGTATCTGCTGTATGTACATTTCATATTTAGGTCATACCTATAACTTGTTCAGATAAATACTGTCACCTAGAACAAACGAATGAAACGTTCCTCCCATATATAAACACATTTGCTAAATATACCCCCTATGTTCCATGTTCATGGTTTGACCTGTTAGCTTATTTATGAATCTTTGCACTGGCCTTTTTCAATCTACTTTGTGTTCCTAAAATTATAGTTTGAATGGCATGCTTATAAGCCATAGTAGTGTAGTTGGTGGGTCTGTACATGTACAAGCCTATGTCTGTCTGTCATTGGGAACACAGTTTAATACAAGGTAGATTCATTATTAGCATTTGAAAGGCAGATTTAATGCACCAGAGCAGAGGCAAGTTGGTTTACAATTCAAACAGGCAGCAGGACTGTATCTGATGGTTTCATCTCGTGTAGTCAAACTAGGCCCCGTTCATCTCCATTCATTCTCATGTAGCCTATTTCAGCTTGAATAAACTGATGTTGGTTTTATTCTCCTAATCCCCACTGGGAAATAAATGATGAGATGTGTGTTTTGTGTAATGTCCTGCTTATACCTAATTCACTCCTCTGTTAAGATGCTCTGTAGAAGTGCAGCCTCTCGAAAAGCCTTGCTCTGGCAGCCTTGCAAGCTGTGTTTGTAACCTGAATGTCTATCTCTCGTGTTCAGGGGATGAACTTCGTTGCTGGGTATCTACTTATCATCACTAAAGATGAGGAGAAATCCTTCTGGCTGATGGATGCGCTACTGGGCAGGATATTACCAGGTGTGTGTGTATGTACCACTATTCTGGTCTCTTGGTGTGTAGGTGCTCTGTTCATCCCCTGTGCTCTCCGCTAAGAATAACCCTGTAGGTCACATGGTCTTTATCTGTCTGTCGCTTAAGACCTATGTTTTTCTCTTGTCTCTTGCACTCAATCACTCACACACACACACACACACACACATATGATTGCTTCATGTAAACCTTATTAATTGTGCTCTGGCCAAACATGATAGAGAATGACCTGACTACATTTAGAAAGATTATATCATTCAATCACATGTTTCCACAGAATTTATTTTTATTTTGACCAATGTCCACCCAGACTACTAAAAGAATGTAGGTAAGGTAATCGTTACGTAATTGTTACTAGCGTTTATGATTAGAGCATTCATCCATGTTGCCCTGTGTTCTATTAGACACAACATGGTTAGTTCAGCCTCATTTATTGAAACCACTGTAGCTCTAGCTCCTGCAGGAAGAACATTTATTTGTATGTCAATTCATGGTTAAGTAAGAGGACTGGATTACTGACATTAACGTGTGTCCGGTCACCAGACTACTATAGTCCAGCTATGCTGGGGCTGAAGATGGATCAGGAGGTGTTAGGGGAGCTGGTGAAAGCTAAAGTCCCCAGAGTGTGGCAGACGATGGTGGAGCACAATGTCATGTGGTCCCTGGTGGTCTCCCGATGGTTAATCTGCCTCTACATAGACGTCTTGCCAGTGGAGGTGAGTTTGTGTGTGTTATGGTGGGGGCAGCTAGAGAGCCTTACTTCTTGCCCAAATGGCCTCAAGATGTTGCTGCAATTTTGAGTCTGATTGTGACCAATTATTCTTGCTTGGCAACATACTGTGTGTGGTAAGAGGCAGCTAGTCAAAGACGGGTTCTGATCCGATGGCTTCCCTCTGGACTATACACAAAACGGATAGATGTGAAAACAAGGACACACAGAGCACCCTACACAGTTCAGCAGTATTGCAGACCAAACTGTGATTCTCAGCATCCTCAGTTTTGTTGTTAAAATCTGCTTGGAACATTTCATAAATGGAAGCCCACCATTCACCAAGCTCCGTTTTCTGCATCCATGTGTTGCATGCCAGCACTGTCTCCAGCACACGCAGATCAAATAGTGATACAGCACCCTAATCATCTTTCATTCACCCGAGTTACTTATTATAATACAGAACAAAATCGGAACGATCTTATAATTACTGTAAACAAAGCCTGTGCATGTGCCACTGCAGTGTGGGATTCTCCAACTGATGGATCAGACTAACAAGTTTAGTTATTTCATAGTGTTAAAGATCATCTTTTTTTTAAATCGCACCCACGTGCAGTTTAGATGTTGCGCATGTTCAAACTGCAGTTTCAGTTGTAACTTGAATAATTGTGCAGCCCTACTCTATGGGCCTTATCCTCCATACTGTCATATCTCACATGTGAAATGATTTCATGATCTGATCGTGCCAACACTGGAGTGTAGTAGCCGGTGTGATACACCCCTTTGTTCCTCCTCTCCCACAGACAGTTCTGCGGATTTGGGATTGCCTTTTCTCAGAGGGCAGTAAAATCCTGTTCCGTGTAGCTCTGACACTGATGCACCATAACCAGGGTCTGATTCAGCAGGCCCAGTCACTGCCGGACGTCTGCCAGAACTTCAAGCAGATCGCGCACGGACCATTTGTTGATGAATGCCACACTTTCATGCAGGTTAAAATAAATTGTATCTAGTTGAGATGCAGCGTCAGTGAGTGTAAAAGAGGTATCCCTGGTCATTTGCTCTCTTTTTTTCTCTGTTTCTTGTCTTTCATAGAAAATCTTCACTGAACCAGGAAGTCTCTCCATGTCAACCATAACTAAGCTCCGGGCAACGTGTCGTGCCCGCATCATCGCAGAAGAGTCCCGACCCCTGACTAAATGACCTGTTAGTCAAACTCACTACACATTCCAGGGCTGTATCCCAATACTCCCATCGGTGTCTTCCTTCACTTCCAGTGAAGACTTGGGATAAACAACCAACAATTTTCACCTTTTTGCTGAGGTTGTTTATAACAGACTTTGTCACAGTGATCGCTGCATTTAGTTTGAGACAATCGTCTCAAACTATATTTATATAGCATATATTAGTATACACTTAGCAACATCCTCTACATAAGCTGAAGATTCCATTGTCTTAAGTGAATACATATTTTTTCTGAGTATATTAAAATGCATAAATATGCACTTTACTCCCGACAGTGAGACACTGCAGAGTTAAAGCTTGCCAGGTTGGATGAATTGTATCTGTGTTGCACACTGGAAGCACAGCTGAGGAACCGAACCGCTGTATTTCATGTTATTATCTCAAGGGGGATTGTCATGACTATTACGAATAATACATTCTTATCATGGGATAATTGATAATTGTACGTCTTGGGGAAAAACACAATGGGCACTACATGGTGTACTTGCTGTCTTATTCCAATATTATATTGACTATGACAGAAACTTGAACTCCTCAAAACATTTCAAAATCTGATTGTGGCTGCTGCTGTTTGAGTGGTCTGGTCCTCAATATGGCTTGGGGAAGTTCAAGTCCTGACCTCAAGTATCCATTCAAGTCCACTATGGTGAAATGATCCAAGCACAATTAAAAGTGCTGCTCTCTTTTTCTAACAATGGTGTGATCTGTTAGTTCTGTGTTTGGGTTTCTTGAAAGCAGCATATTACTGATATCAACTTACGGTATGTTGCATGGTACAAAAATAACCTTGGTGTTGATATCAAGCCCAGCTCTGTGCATTCTGTGAAATGAAATAGCTCTTAGCAAAGAGTCGTGTGCGTTAAGCACAAAAGGGAACATTTCGATTTCTAAAATAAATTATATATGAAGATTGTAAGAAAAGCCATACTCTTAGTTAATTTTTTGTTTTTTAATCGATAGATATTTTTGTAAGATGCATAATAGAAAACAAGATCAAAGCATTTCCTATAAAAAAATAAAAGATCAAATCACTACAATTCATAGTAACGTTTTTTTTTTTTGGGGGGGGGGCACACAGTAATTCACATAGACCTCTGAAGAAAATTAATACTAGCCCCATGCCTCTGTCCTGTTAAATAAATACATTCTAGTAATGCAGTCACATTCTTTGAATGGCCCGACCACTACAATGCGGAAACCCACTTTATTCACCGTAGTTAAGTTGTTCAGGCTTCTATCATTTCCCACTGCAGAGGAATGTGACGCGATGACGGACATTCAGAGGTTTCCCTTTTCATAGAGTAATAGGGCCTTGCAGGTAATATGGTCATTAAAAGTAAAAAAAAAAAAATGAATAGAGCACATTGTGGCAAGAGATATTCATTGATACTTGCAAAAAATCTTGCAAAATCAAACTTCACTTGCAAAGACTTCCTGTGTTGTCATAGTTTACTGCAAACCACAGACCAAGGCAAGCCATGAAATTGAAACTTCGAAGCTTTTGAAAAAGTAATTTGTCCTACAGCTCATTTGACTGCAGTGGCACAACAATGTATAATGGACAGGAAGTTATTTATTTTTTGGGTGGGACAGGATTAATGGACCCAGTTTGATCTGACCGATGTATGGAACGGTAACTTGGTAAGTCTGCTCCTCTGCCTCTTAACTACCGGTATGTGATATTCAAGGTTCATTTGCAAAAGAAACAACTAAATAGAAATTCAAGCAAATATTTAAACATTTAAACAACAACAGCACAGGAAAGAGTAGAGCCAAACGGGACAGTGAACTCACTACAGCAAATTTGAGAGTTCAATATAGTCGCCTCAGGCTTCCCCAATATGCAAACGGTGTACTATCTACAACAGAGGCTGCTAAGTTTGACTAAACTGGTTAGTAGTCGCAGGTACTGGGCTTCTCTTCAGATCAAAGAGAATAAAATATTCAGAGGTCACATAGGCGATGCAAACACGCGCACACAAACAAAAGCACACACTGCAGAATAATTGCTTTCATTCACTCATGCTTGCTTCCACGCAGTCTATTACTCACTCTCAGACAGACAGACAGACAGACAGACAGACAGATTCATCTCTACACCATCCATTCAGTCAGCCAGGTTCAGGCTACATGAGGTCCTTTCAGATGGTCTGGTATCCAGCATGGCTCCTCTTCCTGCCGATAAGGTATGCGATGAGGATAATGAGCACCAGGCTGGCCAGAGCTGCTCCCACAATGATGGGGATGAGCATTTGGTCTTCGTCTATGTGACACTCCTCCGCTGCAGGCGGAGATGAAAGAGGAAAGCAGAAAAGAGGAGAACAATTCTATTTAAAACATTTTGGACCCAGGAATGTGTTGTTGAACCCACATACTTTTTCTGCACTAACTTGCTCTACATTCATAGTTATGCCCATTCACATCACTGGGAGCACTCCAGTACAACAAGGATTTTCCAAGCTAGTTTGGGATTGGACCACAGCCCTACCAAGTGAGCTACAGCACCAATGTGGCTGGCTGAGAAAGTTATAGGCATTGTATCTGCATCTCGCAGCTGTACACGCTCAGTGGTTTTTTTAAATGAAAATTGTAATAGTGTTTATTATTTTTGGGACTGACGGAGTGACTTACACTAGCTGCTGGTTGCAGCTAAAAAAAACTAAGAAAAACTTGAGGAAAATGTGGAAAAGCGCAGAGGCAAGTGAGAGTCGTGAGAGAGAGGAGAAAGCTGGTTTACCTGTAGCAAACTGGTAGATACTAGTGACGTTAAAGGGCTGGACCTGCAGTCTGAACGTGTTGAGAGAGAAGGACGGTACGACAAACAGAGTTTGCTCCGTCATACACATATAGGAGCGGCCCAGCGAACTCTGCAGGTAGTTGAGGCTGCTGTTGCTGGCTGAGAAGGGAGCTGGGGAGAGACGGATCAGCGTCGCTTAGGCTTAGTTCAATTTAGAGCAAAAGTATGTTTTACTCGTGACAGTTGACTTACCAGTCATATTGGGCCAAGAGGCGACCAGAGAGAGGCCGCTCAGGTGGTACTTGTTGGATGTGGTGTTCTGCAGACAGGAACAACAACGTGAGGGAGGGAAGAAGGGAAATTAACAGATACCCGCGCCCGCCCACACACGCACACGCACGCACACACGTCCATATACCTAAATACACAGAGGAGAGGGATGAGGTTACCAGAGTGAAGACGAAGGTGAGCGTGGTGGTTCGCTCCTGCGTCAACACCAAGGTAGCGGTGCTGGCTGCACATGACCCGGAGACGGTCGTGTGATTGGGATGCAGGTTCACAATGTCTTGCACAGTCTGGCAAAGTAGACAAAGATAAATGAGTTTGATTTGAATCAATCCACTGCATGTAGTAAGTTTGTCACACAGTATTTACAGAAAACGGATTTATCTACAGATGTTAGTACGTGTTATTCTTGCCTGTAAAGTTTCCTAATACCTTATTTTCAGATGCGGAGAACTGGGAGATATTGAGCTGCAGTCCCATTTGGGCCAGGAGACATACAGTGCCATTGCC
>OMOT01061047.1:2666-14178 GCA_900312575.1 Acanthochaenus luetkenii | reverse complement strand
TGGCAGTGTTAAACGAGCAGGCGCTGTCACCAGTCTGCTGTGCTGATGGAGCATTTTCACCACTCTTTAATCTTTAGAGCAGGGAGGAAAAACATGGCAGTTTTCGTTGTGAGAAGTCTAGCTGCAGAAAGTTACACATATCCAGTTAGATAGTGGCAATCATTTCCTAACTTGAGATCAGATGTGTTTGTATTCTTTTGCGATCTCCGTCTCAGTCCCTTTGCGGTGACATGTTTTTTGGTCAGTTATCCATTTCAAAACAAGAGGCTAGGATCTCAGTAGATGTGGCCTATCTGCATTGCTGCAGACGCCCTCTCTTCTTTCACATTCTTTCCACACAGGCTTACATGCAGATTGGGTCACTATCTCTGTGACAGAACGATTAATCGACCTATCAGGGGACAGGGAAAGGGGGTTGTGCTGAGGGGAAGAGGGAGGATGTATAGCAACTGGCTGTAAATGATCCCCGCAGCTCCTCGCTCAGCGTTCAAACGGCAGCGCCTCCCACCTGCTTTTCAAGGATCCCACCAGATAATAGCTGAGTCACATTCGGCTGCAGATGAAAATAAGCGTTGTTTTATCTACACAGGCAGGTTTGTCAATGAGCCTCTTGGGGACAGACCTTTTGGGTCGGCGCACAATGAGGATCTCTGAGCGAGAGGCTTTTCTCTAATTCTCTTCAATGAGATAATCTGCCTTTCGACACCCTTATCTCGGTCTGTGCCCTCAGCTCTACACCCGTACTTCCGATTTCCCGATTTCTCTTGCATTTTATTGACACAAGGGAATTATTGCCGTGCTGACTTTGTGGACTGATGTGTTCACTGGTCACAGACTAGTCCTCCCTTGTGGATGCTTGCATGTGTGTGTGTGTGTGTGTGTGTGTTTGCATTCTGAGGCTATACTCAAGGGTTTGACTCCTCAGTAAATGTCCGGTCCTCGAGGGCTGCTTAATCAGTTCTGCTGACAGTGTTGCGGGTCAGTGTAAATGTCAGCCGCCCTGTTGTATGTTGACCTGGAGATCACTGTGCAGGAAAAGGCGAAAAATGATACGAATATCAAGTTATTTTATCAGTTTGTGAACTGATAAAATAATAAGCGAAAAGGCACGGGGATTTGTTTTGGGGGAGAAATGTAAGATGGGTTTCAGTCAAATAAGCGTTTGAATTGTTGGCTTTATTCATGCTCTATTATTGAACCGTGACGCTGTCAGCTACTCCTCGTTTGTATTAGGGTCTAACTACCAGCCTGACTTAAGTAAAGGGACTTATCTGCCTTTTGCACAGATGTAAAGGAGAGAGGGGTTGAAGGGATTTTAGGCTTTATTAGTTGAGTTTAAATCTTTAATTACTGAAGGCAAATTACAGCATCCTGACTACGATCCATGGCATTCTTCCATGTTTGTTGTGTGGCAAAAGACTCGAAGGCTCTTGGTCAGGAGTAGTTTCAGAATCTGGCTCTGTCACGCTGTTTGCCTCCCAGTATCGCACTGTGCTGCATGTGTTTAAATGGATTTGCCAAAAGCTTTGCCAGTGTCTTGGCTCTCTATGACAAAACGGGGACTGTTCTGCTACCTTGCGGAAATGTGTCTCTATCATACTCTCAGCACTTATCTTATTGTCCATGCCAGTTGAAATCAACTGAACTGCAGGGTTTAACATCGACTTCATGTGTTCAAGTGATGAAGGAGATATAAAGGGCTTTACAGTGTATCTTTATGCCGCTTGGTGCCAAACAAGAATAGAATTTTAAAAAGCAAAGACGAAAGATGCAACTAAGTGAAATGTTAGGCTTGTGAAATGTGAAAGGATTAGTAGTAAATGTGACCTCAAGTTTTTCCAAATCACCCTCACAAACTCAGTAAATGGACCGATGGAGGTTAGGAATTTAGGGCATTTTTCCAATGGTTTTTTATCAATTACGAGCTCATTTAATATCATATATCAAATCAAAGAGGAAATGACAATTGCTGCAATTCTAACTAGTATCATAATACTAGTATCTCATCGTTCGGTGCATGGTAAGTAACGAGCAATGCACCCAACACAGTATCCCCACTGTAATCCTATTAAAACTCTGCCAAAATAAGACCGTTATGACTGTGGGAGCCCCAAATCCATTTCAGCAGGAGTGAATTACCATAGAGTAGCAAGAGTTCAGGAACAAAGCTGCCCATTATCTCTAATTGAAACAACAACACCATCTCTGCTCAGCTGTCTGAGTACAGACACATGGAGACTCAAGTTACCCATTTTAATTCAATAGCACATCGTTACAAATTATCCCATGCTGGATAAGACTGACTTTAAAGGAGCGGGGAGGGACCGAACCTATTCATTCTGTAATCTTACTTAGTCAACACAAGTCAAGCACCAATACAAATGTTCAAATACACATTTTCAGCTGAAATGGACCCCAGAAAGGTCCCTCGTCAGCTGTGAGCCAATATTATATTTCTGTGAACAATCCCTTCAAGTGCATTTATCATACATTTAAGTGCAGTGTTATGTCATTCAACAATGACCCTTTAATAATTTTCCTCGGTGGCTTATGCGACTTGACTCATACCTAAAATAGCTCAACGCAATTTGGATGAATACAGTCGCTCGGCATGAAAGTACAAATACAAAAATCTGTGCAAATACTCACAACGTTCCACAAAAAGAAAAACCACCCTGCCGTGAAATAATGCCATTTTTCATAAAGGCTGCAGTGGCCTAAATCTCAAATTATCAAATTATCATTATTACTAGTAAGTAAACCCTTGCTAGTAACTAACTTCTTGAAATGGGTACTTAAATAAAAAATACAAATAAAATAAAATCCAACACATTTTACTGTAGCAAACACATTAGTGAGATTTAGAGGAAATGAAGCTGCACAGGATGCAAGCTGGAGGCCAAACACACCACCCACACACACACAGCCCGTAATGTCACAGATGGCAAGGGGCCTCAGTGGGGGGTTGGATGCTTACATCGGGGTCACATTAGTCAGATTGTTTTGTATCTTTCAGGACCCTGGTTAATGTTTGTCAGAGGCCCTATGACAACCAAGCAGCCATTACTATAGTTCACCGTGCTATGTCTTTGAATACAAAAGCCTTTTTACAGTGTCTAATATTCAATACTTCATTTGCCGCCCCGGTGCTCCTGACGATTGCCCCAAGCTGCAGCCACATGCTCCCATGACCAATTTTCTGTCTGATGTAAAGTGGCCATTTTGTTAGCGAGTAGTAAGGTCTTCCTAGGGTTTTGGCCAATGTACGTTTATATTTAAACACACACACACACACACACAAATATAGACTGGCCACTGGCAGACAGCTGTGTGAAGTGGTATTGAGGCAAGCTGTCGGGGCCAGCGGAAAACGAAGCGCTTGGACGTTTGGCTGTAGTTTGTTCATTAATTCTTCAGTTCAGTGTACTTATTGTTGTGTAATGAAACAGCTGCATGACTTAAGCTCACTCTCCTATGGTTGTTTTCTGTTGGAATGGACCTGGGTACTAATAAGCCCTTAGTAAACGCAGCAACGCCTGTGCATGGAGTTGCTTACCTGCAGGCTGGCGTATCCTGTCATCTGGGAGGATGTCACACTCCACGGTCAGGGGGTCATCGCATACGTGACCTCCGATGTAGCAGTGGCATTCTCTATGTGTGTGTTCAGTCTGAGAGAGAGCGATCGCATGGAGTGTACTCTCTTTTTCCCCTGTTTGACAGCAGCAGGGTAATTAAGTAAGAGTGCTTAGCCTCCAGGCATATGTGGGCATTTCTAAACGACTGGTATTTTTCTCTAGAGTAGACCATTATGATGAAGACAACATTTGGTGTAATAATCAATTGGTGTGCTTGTTTATGCAAGAATCTTTTTGTGCAAAAATGCAAAAGGGGCTGCAACTCAAAATCAGGAAGATGTCCCTAATATTTTGCAAATGTGTGTTTATGTACTTTAAACATAATGAATGCCACTCTTAAGAGATTTCAACACAATGTAAACACTTTATTTCCAGTACAAAAGCAAAAGTAGCTGTATAATACATTTGAAAAGACTGGATATGTGTGTAATAAGTTCCGCTTTGAACCTTCCAACGTGACACAAGCACACAGCATTCCCTCAGAAAATACAACCTCTCCTAGTTTGCATTAATTTCCCTCTCAAGTCTACTGTGGGCGACTTTCACCAGTGAATATGTTTAATAATCTAAAGGGAGCACTATTCCGCCGCAAGCCATCTGCCCTCATCTTCATAGGCCTCAGCTGGTGGAGTTTAAGTGACACATTTAACCTTTATTTACCACAGTTGATTTCAGTGCAACTGCAGTGTTAATACGTGGGGGTGCTAGTCCTTGATCCCCATCCAACTCGGAGCGGTGTGTTTAGTGATAAGGGCCAGATCATGGCCATAGCCGGGCTGCTGCGGGCCATGGCGCGGGTTTCTAGCCCGTTGAATTAAAGGCCTTTTACATTTGTCAAACCTACCTTGAGTGCCTGGACCTGGATTATTTATGCCACTTTTTTGGTCTCTCTCTCTCTCTCTCTCTCGCTCTCTCTCTCTCTAGTTGGCACTAAGAGCACATCGTGAATTTATACTCACAGGTCCCTCTGAATTTTAGGAGGCAATTTCTTAAGTTTTAAGGCTGCCCGTAGGAAAGGTAAAGCAGCTTATACAATTTAGTGAGTGGTGAGAACTGGCTATGAGGCAGAACTAATGACTATCATAAAACAAGAGTGGAGCTTCCTGTCCTCTCAGTCCCTCCTCACTGTCACCTCAGAGTGGAAGTGATGAAATGCTCGTCCACATATCCATGAATGTTAATTTAAATTTTTCCCGGCTTGGCCTGATGTGAGGGACAAACAGGGGACAATGCCTATAAAACTAGGATGTAGTGAATGCTTTATATTCTGTGATGAAGATTGTCACAATATCTACAGTAATATATGATTAATGAAGCTACTGAGTAGAGAAATGTACGCCATGAGCCTGTTTTGATCAATTTACTGTTTTGATGAGCAACATACTCTGAATGTGTGACGGTAAAAGAAACTGATCCAATGTCATTTTGTCAATAACACCAAGTGCCATGCCCATCTGAGTATATTACCGCAAGACGTTGGTCGTCTGCGATGTCAGCCTACATAGCAGCAACACGATATTTGAGAGGCATAACTGGGTCCTGGCCCCTGAATAGTATAAGCGTATCCTTCCTGCTGTCATTTGAATAATGTATATGTGGCAAAAAATAGAGACACGGATCTCTGGCACCAATGTGGAGAATTGGCACTTGAGAAATGAAAAGAAAAAGTGTGCGCCCATATCACAACAGCTTTAATACTATCAACAAGAGAAAACTCCTCTTTATGTTTGACATCTTCCTCTGCTTTCTGAATCAAGCTCTCGCCCCATCACTCATCACTCTGTCGCCGGGCTGCTCTCAGCTGCAGTTGTCACAGTGTGATTTCTGGAACCGATAAGAACACTGATTGAACAATTGTTTGGCCTGTGGAAACACTAGAGAACGGCAGTGGTCTTTCATTTTGTTTTACTATAGTTACACACTTTACTATGGTCAGACCCTGCTGGCACGAGTACAGGACCGTTTCCAGACATGACAAAACGTGTGATACATGGTGATTGGTGGCTGTTGCCCATACAAATTGTTAGTAACTTCAAAACAATTTCTCAAACATATGAATTGTGTTAGAATCACTGTAAAGGGCTTGTAGACTGTCTAAATCAATCGTTTTGCTAATAAATTCTTGAGCACCTGCTCAGTGGAATTCAACCCTTAGCTGAGTCATAACAAAAGCTGTTCTGCATTTCACTTGTGGGTGGAAATAATAACCCATCAGGTCTGATTTACAAATATTACAAATAGAAACAAACCTTTACAGCCTCAAAATGAATTCATTACACATTTATCTCAAGGGTTAATAAAAAACATTTAAAGACAATGAAATGACATTTTGAGAGCATCTTGCTTCCTTCATTTGATTTCCGGGAGGGATCATTCAAACGAGAGAGGAGAGAAAGGCAGTTTTATTTGATGGGAAGAGTGAAGGGGTTGGGTTGTTTTAAATTTTTGTCATTTAGTCCTACTGGTACATCGTGAAGTAATCACTAAAGATAAATGATGTTCCAGGAAGTAAAATGAACGAGGTTTTGATATGAAAATACAAGAAAATTAAATTGATAAGGTGGAAAAGTCTTTTTTTCATTTCATTTTGACTTGATTGTGAAATGATGGATTTAATTAATTAACAATGATCCACACCCCATGTTTCTATTATGTATAGTTACAAATATATTAATTATTAAATCTTAGCATTGTTAATTCCATTATTGATTCCTTTGCTGCCTGTAATCAAAAAGCTGGTAATTTCCATGTACTCAAACCAATATATCAGTCTTCTCAGCTTTTCTAGCCTATGTCAATAATACATGGACAATATTCCCTCTGAAAACCAAAGTCAAAGTCAGGCTATGGCTATAGCTGACATACTACTTTGTCTATAATTAGGTTGGTACTAAAAAAATGATTTAGACCACATCATTGCCAATCACTAAATAATTTCTTCATCTTCTACTACAGAGCCGGGAATTCACCTCTGCTGACTGTCAGCCTTACAGAGAGACAATACAGTCTCGGTAACACAACACAATGAAAAGTGGCAAGGAAAAAGTCCTGACTACATTTTGGCCAACTGAAACGTTAAGATGGAACTCAAGACAAACCATTGGCTAAATCTAACTATATGTTTGTACAGCAAAAACATATTAGATTTTCTTGGAAAAAACATTAAATCGCCAATGTAAAACAAGTTACAAATTGATACTCACAGGTGGGTGGGGACATTATCGGAGGCCTTGCCGGTCTTGATATCCACACTGTGTTCTGTTTTCAGGGACTGTGTGTGCAGCCTAAATGTCAGGGAAGTGGAATTTGTTCAAGAAGAAACCAGAGGCCATGGTAGCTCCAGAGCCAACAGGGGCCAGTGCCTTGACTGTGACTCCAGCCTCTGTTGAATTAATCTCTGCTGACAACTCCACTGAACCAGTCAACAAGAACGATGCCTTCGATGAGATCAAAAACAAGTTCCTGAATGAAATCGACAAGATCCCACGTGAGTACAATACAGAACCCAAACCTGTCCGGATCAACCAACCTTTATTGATGTGACTCTAAACAATGATTTTGGAATTCAATCTTTTCTCTCCCTGCAGGCATTGCCAGCCTCATAATGCCTTTATTCAGTATTGATCACGGACTGCCCTTCCTAATGGCAGCGAAATCTAATTTTCACCCAATCTAATTGCTAACCTCGCACCTTTTACTAAATGTATTTGGCCCAGGATATGACATCGAGTAGGGTATATGATTGGTTGGTCAAATGTCAAACCATTTGTCTCTTTGTTCTTTGGGTGTGCACGTGTATATACATCGGTCTGTATATTTTCCTCAGTGCCGTCCTGGGCCATCATTGCCATTGCTGTGGTTGCTGCTTTACTCATTCTGACATGCTGCTTCTGCATCATCAAGAAATGCTGCTGCAAGAAGAAGAAGAACAAGAAGGGCAAGAAGGGGAAGGGTGATGTGGGAATGAAGAACCTGAAAGGGGGAGAGGTATGTTCCACCGTGGGGGGGTAGTGTTGGCCGAGGGATTTAATTCACACATAATCGATCAGAATATCTATCAGAATAATACGTTTAACCTGTAGAATTCAACATTATTATATAACAGCAACGATGCCTATAACCTTCTACTGGTATACCAAAATTGGATAGAATGCTGATGGGGACATTATTTAGAATCAGCAAAACATGTACAATAATTTGTTCCTTAAGTTCCTTAAAAGAAAGCTCATTGTTTGAAATGTATTAGATTACAGATCATTATTGTAGACTATTTCGCTTTTTGCTGGCTATCTAACCGTGTCAGTGAAATCTCAAAGGGTGTTAAAGACGCCCCTTTGTTGTTATTGAATGTATTTTTCCACGAATGTAAGTGTTGCTCTCTCTCTTGTGCTTTGGGAATTGGGGGGAAAATGACACGACTCTTATTTATTCAGCCCAACTATTGTTTATCCAGTCATTAAGGGTAATTGTGAAAATGTGTAATTTGTACAGTGCCTTTGTTTTTGGCCTATAATGCCTCACAATGTAATGACCGTGGGAGGTTACTCTTTACAGCTCAGGCAATTTAACGTCCCATAATAATACATCTAAAAGTGGAGTTCATTAAAATGCAACGCCCCTCTTGCACTGATATATGATTGTGCTAATGAGGAGGGATTTCCATGTGTCATTTTCCTCGCCCCTACAGTGTAGCTGACTGCATTTTGCTGTGATTACCCTTCTTTGGTGTCTGCTGTGAGTTCAATCTCTTCCTTTCTCTCTGCTCTCATCCTTCCTGCTTTGTGTCTTATGTGTGCTCCGTGTATCTTGACTGTGGTGGACTTCTCTGCCTACGGTAGGTCTGATGGCACGCGGCACCCCTCTCTGGCCGCTCTGTGTAAGCGCAGACCAGGGCAGAGGGCGAGGTGGGATGGGCTGGGCTTGGAGGGATTGGATTGCAATGATGACAATGAGTGCTATGGCTTCCTTAGTCTTGCAAGCTTAGGTGCTGCGGGTGCTTGAGGATCTATGGGAGCGATTAAGCTGCTTCACATGTCCACTGAACTGATATGCCGCACCAACTGCCATGTCTTGAGTATCCAGAGGTTGCAATTTTGGCCAAATAACAGAGCAAAGAACCTGTAAATGTGAAAATGTCTATGGTTTGAAATGAACATGAAACTCATCCTACGGTTGAGCCTTTGAATGACGAGTGCACTCCGCAACTCACCAGAGATCACTAACATGCATGTGCAAGGGGTGACGTTGGATATTTGTCAAATAATAGGTGAAACTTTACCTAATTGAGAGCTTTGAGCAAGTTTCCACCATAATAGGCCTTTACAGTGTTTGTGCAACACAATTAAAAAGTCTAATTCATAAGTGACAATTACATTGACTCTCAAAAGATGCATTGACTTTGGTCTGAAATTCTCACACTTCAAGCTGTGTTCCACTTGTGCAAACATGCTCGGAGCTCCATGACAGATAAAGCTGACTGTATCTCTTGACAAAGACCAACATAAGCTCTTGCAGTAGGTACCATTGAATGGCCACAACTTGACTTGAGAGTAACTTTCCTGGATGACCCATGCTGCTGACGTATTAGGTGAGAGTCAATGACTCCCTCTCTCCCTAAAGCACTTGGGTGTCACTGAAGAGAAATGGTGTGCCAGAATGTTTGCCCACAGGTGCGGTCAACTGCAGTTGATCTTCAGAGGCCTGAGTAAATCCAAACTTTAGGTTACAACCAATTGGCAATTTTAACACGTATTTAATTTAGTGGCACCTCATTACTGAGCTCACAAATCAACTCATGGGGTTGACCAAAGGGCACATTCAGACATACCATGTCTTCATCTTTGAACCCCACTGGAAGTTTGAGGAAAAACTGGAAATTCCCAATATAGCCCAATCTCCCATGGATGTGTATATTTCACACATTTCATGTATAGTCTTTTTAGGCCTGACAAAAAGCCAATTTTGTCACAACGGTTTTTAGAAACATCAAAGCATAACTTTATCAGTAGGTAATTCATTCACATTTTGCTATCAAAAAGAAGTGTTTTCTTGAGTCCTGCATTGTGTGGCCTGGCATGCTTGAATGAAAAGCATTTACCACAACAAAGACAGAGAATGCCACAAATAAGGATAAGGTGTGTGTTGTGAGCGTGTGAGAGAGCGGGTTTTTAAGCATGCATGAGAGCCTGCATGTAAACAATCGCGCGTGTGTGTGGGAGTGTGTGCACACGCACTCGTGTGTGTGTGTGTGTGTGTGGTTGTGTGTGTATTCTTTGTGTGTGTATGTGTGCCCTATCCCCCTTCCAGCTCAACAGTGAGTAGCTGGCTGCTCCAATCTTATGAAGACATCAATGTTATTTCAAGAAGACATAGGAAAGTAGGCCATACTGAGATCTTATCCAGCATCATAACTGATTGAAAGTTTACTTGATATGTGTATCCGAGCAAATTGCTCTCACTCGATTAGTCCTGACTGTCTCTAAAGAGGCGAAAGACTGAAAAGTGATTGGGTGTGATGTAAAGGCAAGGCAAGACTGATTATAGTACGGGACTTGATTAATCTTCTTCATCAAGTCCTAACAACCTCATAGATAGTTTCAGTAAATGGTAGAAGTTTGCTCTAGCGTAGCGTCAAGAGTCACAATAATGCACATTAAAATATTTGCGTCTTTGTATCGTATTTGGTAGGGAATGTTAATTCATCCAGCGAATCCTCCAGTAATTCAGCTAGTTACAGCCATCAGGCCAGAGTGCGAGAACAGTAGCAATAGCCTATCAACAATAACAGTGTAAACAGATTAATGAGCCTTTGGCATTAATTGTGATCATTGTCAGGAGGAGATAAGGAGCAAATAGTCATATTGTCTAGCTTGTCAAAAAAAAGGCAATTTTCAGAGCTATTCAAGGAAAGTGTCAGGAATCACTGTGACAGAGGTCTGGTCGCGTCACCATGTATTTCGTACAGCTCAGTCCTCTTAGTCCTCTTAGTAGGAGAGCTCTAGCGAATGAGGGGCACTGCTTCTTGAGCTAACTTGTGTTGGAAATACTGTTAACTGTTCATTCTGTTCTGTTTTTCCTTTCTCTTTCTCTCTCTCCAGTCAAACGTAAGGGGTTTCTTGAAATGACATTTCTAGAACATAGCGAAGTCCAAGGGAAATTCCCTGTCTCTGATCTAATTTAACATAACGCTCATGGGAAACAGCAAATGGTGTCACCCAAAAAATAGTGAAATCAAGTCAGGTTGCAACAGTGGTCATCGATGAACAGATTGCACTAGTAACACCAGGGTAAGCGGGGGTAAGTGGCAGGTAGGTGCTGTGACTAACCCGTCTGCTGATGACCGGAGGTGTGGTGTGCAGCACACCCGCATCTCGGAACTATCCTCTCACTCCTCCTTCTACTGGCCGCCCCCTTCTGTCATTACAGAAACAACAGGATGACGACGATGACGAAGATGACGCGGAGATGGGGCTGACTGGAGACGAGAAAGAGGAAGAAGTGAAGGAGAAGGAAAAACTTGGGAAGCTTCAGTACTCCATTGATTACGACTTCCAGGAGAACAAGGTACGTTTATGACCTGAGGAATAGTGGCTTCTCCTTTTTCGTGGTGACAAGACAATCGGGACCTAAAAAAGGTGCACAGAGCTGCTTGTGGACTGACTGAGTTAACCTCTTCCCCTCCCTAGCTAACTGTGGGAATCCTGCAAGCAGCAGACCTCCTCTCCATGGACAGTGGTGGCACCTCTGACCCCTACGTCAAGGTCTTCGTCCTCCCTGACAAGAAGAAGAAGTTTGACACGAAGGTTCACAAGAAAACGCTCAATCCTGTCTTCAATGAGACGTTTGTCTTCAAGGTAAACTGGAACACCTTACAGTCA
>OMOT01061046.1:0-11859 GCA_900312575.1 Acanthochaenus luetkenii | reverse complement strand
GCGTCCCCTTTACCCTTGCCCAGCTGCCTCGCATCCCGCTGAGTAGGGGGATGGCTGTCCCTGGGCTCTCCTACAGGACTTTGCCCACACTGCTCCTCTTTCCCTTCTCCTACCCTAACCACACCTTGCTAACGAAACGTCACAGGACCTTCAAATGAACATGTTGAATACCCCGTGGCATTCCCGCCCACCAAATAACGCATTTTGATTGGTTGGCTTTATTGTCACTCTGCATTATACCGTACAGCCAGGGTCTTCACTATGCTCAGTGAATCCCCTGGGCTGAATGAGATCGCTGTAACTGCTATAATTACCATCATCCACCAAAGGAGGGAGGCGTAGTTTAGTCAAACAGTTCAAGAAATGTAGTGAAATAGAACTAGAAATAGAAAAATGTAATGGTTATAAAATAGTTATGATGATTGTAAACTTTACAAGCATAACTATTTTTATTATTAAAATTGCATTGACTTCTCTAATCTACCAGGGTATTCACTGAATACCTTGAAGGCCCTGACGGACCACCACTGGTCACAACCTTTGAATGTGTAACGTGTAGCCACGTGACCAAAATGAAAGTTACGATTTTGAAGCAGGCAGCTCTAGTGGGAAATAGATCAATAAAATCATAGCAATGAGCAAATTGCAAAGAATGGATCAACCCAACGATGGAGAGGAAAATACTTCTCCTGAGTCTGATCTTGGAAAAAAAAGTGGATAGAGAGTAAAAACAAGACTTTGTAGCTGCTTCTACATTGAGATATACTGCACTGGATTAAGTGAAAATATATGTTAAACTGAGACAAATAATTGTAATAAATAATCAGGATCACAATATTTGGCAAAATAATCAGGATTATCATATTTGCCATAATTGTGCAGCCCTATTCCCAACAAACGGAGACATTTTGGAAAACGGAAGGGAAACTGGTACCTTGTCAGCACTCAAGGGCAGCTTCACCCCAGACCCAGTCCTGGGTTTGGATGCTACTGTGGTGGTAATTACAAATGTCTTCAGAGACCCCCCTCCCCCTTCCCTCCAGCCATTTTCCTAATCAGTGGTAGTAGTGGTCTGCCGGTGTAGGCTTCTGTGTTTAATGTCAGTGTTACAGAGAATAATCTGTCTTTGATGTTTGGCTGGTGAAATGCTGTTGGCTGTCCCCAGTGGAGGTGTCATCATGTGAATGTCTTTTTGGTGTTTCATGTACTCTGACCTTGCAGGGAGAAAAAAAGAATTCTGATGTTATTAAAACAAATTACGAACGCACATCTCTCTCTCTCCCTTTCTTTTGCTGTTTTTGTCCCCATGCCTTCTCCCACTACCCCCCTTTTCTTTCTCCCTCTGTCCGTTTCCTTTCCCTATTGCTTCCTTCCTCCCTCCCTCAGCGTGTTACAGACGGTTTCTGGAAGTCGGTGGCCCACTACGTGCCTAGGGAGCCGACCGAGATAAGAATCCTCAATCCCTACTTCATCCAGGAGGCTGCCTTCCAGTTCATAGGCCTGCCCCTCAACAATGGCCTCATGGGCAGAGGGGTGAGTTAAATGTAAACAGTCAAATGCAGAAGCTTGCTGACACTACACCTTTTCATATTGTATTTAAAGTTGATGTAGGTGGTGTAAATGTGTTTTTTTAAAGCCTCTGTCCTGTATACACACACACACACACACGTACGTTTGTACTTATCCATAACAGAGACAACAGGAACCAGTGTTGGACTAACATCTATAACCAACATTTGTGTGACAAGACGGACCCAAACTTCAGCACAACCTAATTTCGATTGGCCATTTCTAGAGTAATCGTTAGGGTTGGGCCAGTTTCCGGTTTGATTTCTGCACACCGACTGTACCGGCATTTGTCATTATAAGACAGTGTTTCCCATATATACAATAGCCTGTCGTGCAACGCCACAGTATCGGCATGGCCACCACAAAATAAAAAGTTGGTTAATGTCTAGAAATGTATCTAAATGCAGCACATCACGTTATGTTCTCTGTCCCACCACAGACTAATCTGGAGAGGTTTGGGCACTCACTCAGCTGTTGCTTGTAAACACACCACACACACCTTTTTTCCTCATCCGCTTGTGTGAGACAGACATCACCTGTTAAGTGACATTAACCCAGCTGCTAGTGGAAAGTTATTTAGTCATTTGGCGATGTACAGACCAGTAGCATTGCTCTCAATCCGACTGAGCCTCCTACTGTGAAAACGAAAGTGAAACTAAAACGTTTTTAGTTATCGAAGATGTGTGAAACTGCCCGACATTCAGATAGAGTTAACATGAGTGCAATACAAACACTGGCATGTTGCCCCTGTTCACCATTGGATTCCACTGGACAAACTGTCACTGTAGGTGAAGACAAGTAATTCATCCATAACCCACGACAGGTCGTGATATACTGAAAATAAGTATATTTTCTGTTACTCAAGAGCAGCTTGTGAACACCGGCCCATATCAGGGATATGATGAGGACCACAAAGAAGCAGGGAAAATGTTAGTGGAGAATCCAAGAAACACAAAATCTTGAAAAACATCACATCCCCAGCAGTTTTTAGCTTGATTTTGAGGCCAAGCAAAGGAACTGAAAATGTCTAGTTGCCGGACAAACAATTATTTTGATAATCGATTATTTTGATGATTATTCTAGTGATTAATTAATGATTATTGGCTCAAGAAGAAATGTAGACCGTGCCATTGAGTTGTCGTCATCCTGCCAGGTGATAGAAACTGAAACGAATGTTATTGTTACTACTGCACTTTAGCCTGAAGATGTCACCGTGCTATTACTTGGTGAGAGCTCTGCAGTGCACAATAGTCATTTGCTTAAACAAAAACAAAAACAAAAAATGCTAAACTGTCATAAAGAATGTTGCATGAAAGTCTTGCACTACTAGCACCAATGCTATTGCTGTGCTCCCATAGCAGGTTTACACTAACTGTGAAGATGCTGTGCCACCTTCCACACCAGGATGTTTTTATTTTCAGCATTAAGCAGCATCTTTGTCAAGCCACCCAGACATTGCTAGAGTAAGACCGGAAGTAAGGCCATTTGCTTTAGTAGTGAATGCGTAAAATGTGTCACTCATGGTACCGGAGCTCCGGTTAGCAACAGTTGCGCCATAGCTATGGATTAAAATGTACTTCCAATTTGCCTAGTATATGTTTTATGATCCACTCTAACAATTGTATTTCATGTAGTACATATTCCTCCTTACATATGTTCTTTATTTTCATTTTTGAACTTTGTATTCTTCAAAAAACTTCCAGCGTGTTTGTTAATTAGAATTTATTTATTTATTTTTAATAGAAACTTCTGCCCAGATGTGTCATTCTGACTGGCTTGACACCTGTTGAGCAAGCTCATTGTAATGCTGTATTAAGCAAATCGATGCTGCATGTTATTACATTACTACTATATACCCACACAAATTGTAGCATGCATCCGCCATTTTCAAAATACAACGAAATGAAAAGTCAGAGATTAAGTATGTGAATAGGAAATACTAAATACTATATCAATTTCATAGTGTCGATAATGTCAAATAATTGTTGCAGCCCTAGTCAAGACTGAATGCTACATTGCCCGACTTGTTTCTTATTAGAAGTTGGCGTAGATTATCTGCTTGACACATTAATGATCTTTGTCTTGCCTTGAGGTTGCTGCATCAGTCTTGACCATAGACCATTTGGTCAGAGGAATAAATGAAATAAATATTTGTTGGTGGGCACTGTCGCCCTCAAAGTACAGAACAAAGCAGCATCTGTTTATATTCATGCGTGTGTGTGTGTTTGTTCCTGTTGGTAAGTGTAGGGGGAATGGTGTTAGAGAATTGGAGGGGACATGAGGAGTGTATCACCGTAACTCTGCCCTCTGGGGCCACCATCAGAACACCCCTACTTGAACTCTGCTCTGCAACATGTGTTCAACATGTGGGCAGGTCTGGTCCATCCGTATGCGAGTGTCTGCGCGCGTGCGGGCATTTGTGTGTGTGTGAGCGCGCGTTTGTGTATTTGTTTCTGTGTGTCAGGGTGGTGACAGTGCTGTCTCGTACATTGCAGTGTAGAGGTGTATGGTCTGACACATTCTTGCCCTAAAATACCCTCGTGTCGTGTGTTTATGTATGTGTAAATTCATTAGTGAGTATATTTATTGTGTGTGTGTGTGTGTGTGTGTGTGTTAGAACACACAGTAGGGGGTTGGTTCAGCTACACCTACCCTAAGGGCTCCAAATCAGGCTAATGGTTTAAATGGGGCCTCCCTCCATTCTTTCTTCTACACCCGCAGTTTTCCAACACACTCTCTCTGTCACCCTCCCACTCTCTTTCTCCACCTTCCAGCCTCTATAGCCCCCTGGCAGCCCAGGGCGGTTAGGAAGCGCAATTCTAGCCTGTAGATCACTGTATCGTAGCTGGGGGTGAGGGGGGGGTCTTAAAGCTAATAGCTAATCACCAACAGCTCAAGATCAGTTAGTAGCAGTGGACCAGAACAAAGACAGAGGTACAAAGGAGGGAGAGAGGGGCAAGCAGATACAGGAGAGATGGAGAGAGAGAGAGAGTGGATGGCTGTGAGAACCACCGTCAGAAAGCAAGCTCTGTTCCAAAATTGGTTGTAAATGATTAAATGCTTTTGGTCCACATTAATCCCTGTGATGGTCCAAAACATCTTGTCTATTATTTATTAATTAGTGTCTACAAATCTTCAATTTAAATTGGATTATGTGCCAAATTATTGTCTGAGTCAAATCAGTACTTTGATTCAATGGTGTTTGTGTGCTGCGATGGTCTGACAGCTTGCATCTGCCCGTCTGTGCCACAGAACATTCCAACCTTGGGGGCGGTTGCTATAACGATGGCACTGCATAACTGTGACGAGGTGGCGGTGGCCGGCTTCGGATATGACATGAACAAGCCCCACGCACCCCTGCACTACTATGAGACTGTCAAGATGTCCGCCATCAGAGAGGTGAGTGTTTGAACCTCTGCTTCACTCAGCCAATTAGGGTGCATACAGTGTAGTCTTTCCTTCACTCTTCAATTTGTCATACATCCAATACACCAAGCAGCACTTATTTCAGTACACTTTCAGCTTGTCGTATTAATTCGCCTGTTATTCCCACAATTTTCTTCCACCAAAATACACTATGGAGAGTAGTGGTCAGCAGTGTGTACCAAATCTACAAGATTTCATTGAAATAAAGTGAAGCTTGGTGGATCACCTGTATAGCAAACTTATCAGAAAAGCCTAACAATATGTATAATTAAACAATTCACTCTTTAGTCTGATCGAAGTATTATTCCAAGAATTGTGCATGAATGGAACCGCTCGCCTTAGACGCACACCTCGTCTGTTATTTACTTTCATTCAAAGATTTCACAGTATTGACCTTGCTGAATATTGGCAAAATAGGTGCACCGATAGGATTTGTAGTATGGGATTGTTGCTGATCCAGTTCATCGTACTTAAATTGGCAAATGAGGCTTGCATGATATGATACTTGAGCTTTGGCTTTCATTCTCTGAATCAGTTTTTCATGTGGCTTCCAAAATCCAGCGTTATAGATCTCAACATGGTTACTGTTGACGCGGACAGAAACATTTAGCTCATTTTCAAATGTTTACATGTTGAATATACATTTTCGGATCATAGAAATGCAGTACAACAAATGGGACTGGTGTTTCAACCATGACTAAGATCAGAACAGCACAAACTGAATCTGCACCTATTGGACTGGACATGCAAAAACAGGTGCACAGGCCCAAAAATCCAGCGAAGGTAGAGAGTACCTAAGAGAGCTCACACTCTTTTGCACTGATGGGGTGACTCAAAAAAGTTTATCACTTGAGAACACGTCACTTTATTGGTCAGATGTTAAATTAAATTAAACTTGACTGTACAAACGTCAGTATTCTTACTGTGTACTTCTGACGATGACTTTATGAACACCTTTGTGGTAACAGACCTTGTTTTCTTTAGTCAGCTCAGTATTCTTCAAGCTCTCCATAACAGCCACTGGTCATTTGCTGTTCACTACAATTGATCTTTTTACATTTTATTCTTTTTTTACAACTTAATATTGCAGTCAACGGAAATAAATGAAATTACAATACCTGGGGTATATTAAGAATTGTGATGTTTTGTGTTGTGGCTCGAGTGATGGAACTGTATCAGGAGCTCTTGGACAATAACCACATGTAATTGAAATGGCACTGATCTTTCAGCAGTCATCAACACGCTTACCGTTAGTGTGTACTTTGAACAATAGTTTCATGAATGCCCTCATGACAGGTCCCGTTCCCCTCCATCAGTCAAGTATTCCTCCCAGTGTTTACGTTGGAGCCAACTGGAATCACTGGTTTGCTGACATGTAAACCATGAGCTCAGTATGATGATAACCTTTGTCTAAACTTCCAGTGAACCCTTGGCATTTGTTATTATCATCATCGTCGTCAACATTGTCATCATCGGCTACACATGGCTAATTAATGGAAATAGTTTTGGTATATTGTTTGGAACTCTTAACCACTGCCAGTCACTGGGGCTGTTTGCTTTTCTGTGCTGGAATCACACGGCTGCTCAGGCATGAAGTCATCCTATAATTCCACTGACTTGCCGTGGTGATATTTGTAAGAAATAGCCTACATCCTATTTTGACGGCCGCTTGACGAGCTACACAAAAATCGATGATAAAATGCATGCAGTTTGCTTCACACAATATAGTGTTACTGAGGTAACCTCGCAGGGGTCCGTTTTCATCCTATCCTCACTTCTATTATCTCCTAGTTTTCCAGGTTGGAATTTAATTGATCAAAGCATTTATGTTGTTAAGTGTTTTGTTATGACGAAGCCTGGCCTCTCAGCAGATGCGACAGAAATGACCGGCAGTCCTGCTCCATATGTTAACTCCCAGTGAAACCCTATATTATTGTTCCTTGAGGTTCTAGTTAGGAGTGCGACCCATCACACAGCGGTAGGGGGACCAACCCAGACAGCCCCGTAGGACAGTCTTAGACCAGAGGCAGCTGTGGGGCCCAGCCCAGCTCTCCGCTCTTCTTTTTCCTTTTTTCTGTCTTACTTCCCCCTCCTTTCTCTGTCTCTCCATCCCAAAACACCACACAGGAACCATAGGCTCTGGTTACATGTCAGCCCACTGGACTGAGTCCTCATAGCACAGCAGGGAGGGAAACTGACCCAACATGGCTTCACACAGACATGCACACACCCACACACAGATACACACACTGAGAATACAAAGTTCCCAACATAATATGCAGGTGTGTACATCTGTGCATAGAGCAAGGCTTTTGGAACAAAAACAAAGGATGGAGCTGGAACGTTTCAAACGGGTTCTTGAATAAGGCCTGTATTTATCAAGCCTCCCAGAGTACAATGCTAATTTAGAATCAGCTTTTCCTTCCAGAATATTCTGGAAATGATCACAGGTTACCTGATGACCTAGATCAGCATTTCTACTCTGAAGATATATGGGCCATTGTATCTATGATCTAGCATCTCTCTGAAATTGTTCTCCTCTTCTCCGGCAGTCATGGACACACAACATATCTAAGGAAAAGGAGTTCCTCCGCAAGCTGGTGAAGGCCAATGTCATCACAGACCTGACCAATGGCATCTGAGTTTACACCCACCCGGAGATTCCTTCTACCTTTCCCAAAGAACTACAAAACAGGATGCTGGGAAATGGATCGGAATGCGGAGAAAGGACCCCATGAATCTAAATGGCCTGCACACTGCCGGAGGTTTTATATCAAAGGAGATTATAAAAAGTTAGTGGAGGGTTTCTGTGGAGAGATGCATACATGTGCCTTCTGAACCAAAGGCTCCTTTCTGCTGATTCAAGCAGGAGGTATATGGGAAGGAGTGGATCTGCCTGATTCCTGTCTTCGGGAAAGTCCCCTCATAGCTACACCCAGACGTTTACCACGTCAAACCCCTGAGTGTCAGATGAATGATGAGGACAAAGTATTGAGTAGGACCACACAGATGGCAGGGTTAGGCCTGAAAGACTGAATGACTGGCTAACTGGTGGATGGACGGAACAGAAAGGAGAGAAATAAATAATGAAATGGAGACCGCATAGTGAAGGGTTGAGTATTAGCAGTGCCAAACGTACAGTACCCCGTACAAGGGAGAGGTCATCCCCCTCTCCTTTTGCTGCCTGAATGTATTCACTTTCCACAGTGTAAATATCAAAGATTTTTACTCTGCTTTTTAACAAGCTGCACCCCACCAACTTGCCATGGGTTTATTCATTAATACTTTTTTCTGTCTATCCGGGGTCCGACATTAACGACTACCATGTAAACTCCCAGTAAAGTTTGTCTTTGGCAGATAAATCAATAAGGGTCACCTGCCACACTGACCGGTAACTTTTTCAGACGATAACATTTACATATCTTTGGTTATATACAGTCTTTTGTCTTTGCATTTTGTTGTCCCTACTGACCACCATACACTCTCCCTGACCATGAGCCAATCAAATCAATGTAAAATAATGACTGTATCAAACAGGCCCCCGATTGAAGCTTCTGTTTCTCCGCTACCTGGATGGTTAGCTAGCCTAACGTTAATAGAAATATCACGTTTTCCCCATGTGGCCACACACAGCAGGTGTGAAGCCACCCAAAAGAAAAAAGTGAAGACAACAAAAGATTGATTGTATAAGTGTCACTCACTTATACAGTCAATCTTTTGTTGTCTGTGCACAAAATAGCATTGTATGTATGAAAAATGTAGATTAATTATTTTGACTGGTCAAAATGATTCTTGGCATGTACCTTTTTGTTTTGTTCACCGGTCTTTGGCAGGTGAGCCAAAAAGTAAATTTCGGACACGGCATCTATCTCTTATTCTCCCTCCATCTCTTCCTTTTTCTTCTCTCTCTTCCGTCTGTAAAACCTTCCTTTTGGTTCATTCATGTCATGGCACTGTCTTTATCACCTGTAACCTCCAGGCTGCAACAGCATGTCCTGCCCTGGGCAATATAGCATACATACGTACAATATATATATATATATATATCAACTCCACAAGTCTGATCCCATTTCCAATCTCTCAGCGTCGAAGATTTTATTGTACTTTGGCAAATGGTAAAATCATAGATTGTAGAATATATTTTTTGTTTTAGGTTTATTATAATTATTTATTTTGTTACGAGTTTTAAGGTCCCAACTTTTTGGTCACAGGCAGGCCTGCTTTTTGTAATTTGTTTTAGATAAACCATATGTGCTTCCTTGAAGACTGCACCATGTGTTACGTTTTTAATTGGTTTAGCCTTATTTTAAGTGTTGTTACAAACAGTCAGCAACCCTTTATTATTGTGATTTATACAGCTAATGTTGATTCAATACATGTGTTAATTTGCCACAATGGATACTCAATAGGAATTTCTTGAAATTGCTTGACAAAATTAAGAAAATTGAAACTTATTGATCAGTAAATTCTCACTGTTTAATTGCCAGGCTCAATTACACTGTAACCTAGAATGATCATTTCTTTGCACTTTGAAGATTAAGGTTCTTACTGGTGCTGTAAAATAAAGGGTTGCTCAATTTTCCATGTGAAAAGCCCTCCAGCAATTTATTTGAATGAAACACAAATAGTTCAGTATTTCAAACATTGCATCAGTATAGCTAGTGTTACCCAATCAGACCATATGCATCTCCCTCTGCTTCCCAACAAACAACTTGAGAATATCAAAATGTCAGAACTGTTTGCTTTTCATTTTATCATCTGAATGTGATAATCAGCTCTGTATGGTGATGGTGCATTTACATTCTGCTTTACCAAAGCAGGGTTTTTATTTTTTTTATGTTTCACTTTGTGGAATGACATTTTGATGGGGCATTTGCCTATTTTAATCATCTGTTTCTACTGCTTCCTTGGAAGTGCATACTTACTGTACACACACAGGCTCACTTCCATTCCTCTCAATCAATAAGCTACATTTGTTACAAAGAAGCAGTCATATTTCTTTCTCTCTTACATGGTTGTATGTCCATCGTCTGCTCGTTTTCTTGCTTATATATATATGTTTTTTAGAATACTGATTAAAATCATGCATAGCAGCGTCTCCTAACCATTCCCCTCAGACTGGTTGGGACACGGCCCGTCGGGTTTGACAGAAAGGATGACTCTTTGGAAACTAAACCCTGCTTGGGACTTTCACAGCCGAGGTAAACGCCCCACCAGCCTCATACTGTAGAGAGGGGTTTGACCCAGGGAGGCAGGAACAACCAGGACCTATCCAGTACGTGCATTCAGTTCCAAGTTAGGATGGGTCACTCTTCCTTTCTAAGATTTGGGTCCACTCCATTTCAAACCCAGGAAAAAGAAATGGGATACTATAATTCCAGTCAGTAATGTATTATGTAAATACATTTTGATGAATGCTGGAGTTGAAATAGATTGGGCCCGAATCCTCTTCTCAGAACCCTGGTCATAATAAGCAGAATGTATATTCGCTTTGATCATTTGATATTTATAGACTTTTGATTTTGAACATTTCACTTCACTGTATCAACCATTATGTGATTGATTAATCAGTTATCATCAATGATCACACCATCTGACCTCTCAGCTCATCATCACTGGGGGTTTTGACGGGTGATCAGAATTAACGTTAAGCGTTATCGTTTCTTTTTGGATATAGTTATAAATGGCTTTCTGCAACTTAATAAATACGTTTATAATGGATATTTATTTGCCTGTGCATGTTTGTGTCTTTTGACTGATTATATTGAGCAGCTTCATGTTTTTCCCAAAACAGTTGTGCGTTGATTTTTCGTCAAATGTTTTTACTATTTGTACCGTTGTTTATACATATTTCTTGTACATTCTGTCTATATTCACTAGTCATTTTTCATGTCTACATTTCTGTTTTGTTACAGTAGACACGTACTTTTCATCCTTGCTCTAGTGAAAAGGCGACATCACATCTTTGCAGACGGCTTTTCAGAGTACGGCCTTCATTGAGCCGCAGTCTAGTCTACAGTCGCGGACGTCATGTTGTGCAGCCTCCATAAGATATTCTACTGTCTGTGTCCACTGGCCTGTTCCAGAGGTTACAAACTGCAGGAAACTCACAGTAAAGATGAAGAAGAGATGTGATGGAGGAGCGTGGAGAAGGGGATTTCCTCTCCTGCTCTGCACTCTATATCTCCTACCTGCAGAGACAGAGGAAATCATTTTTCAATCCCTATCCACCGGACTTCCTCTCTAATGTGCTCTCGTTTTCTCGTGTATGTCTCTCCCACTCTCGCTTTTTCTCTCTCCCTTTGTCTGTTCCCATCTAAGTCCTGTGCATTTCTTTCTCTTCACCTGCCAAACTCTGACGAGGATCCCGTTTCATTGCTGCAGCCCTGGGGGACCCATCCAAGACTTGGCGTGCGCACACACACACACACACACACACAAATCCCTCGTTCACACACCACAGCAGAGGAATGGTGCTGCGAAGGAGCGAGAGCAGGCTGTCCAGCTGTGGCTGCTGTAAGTCAGTGTGTTGGTGTGAGGCCGAGGAGGAAAAGGCGCTGAGGGGCCCTAAAGTGCCGGTGGACGGTCCCATCCTGCCATTAATGGGGTGCCAGAGACACCGGGCCCCCATGGTCACGCTTCACCAGTCACCAAAACCCTGGCTCTGGCTACTCCTGACTACAGATTTCATGACCTCCGCAGGGTGGGATCGGGTGGTGTCTCTCTCTGGCCTCTCGCCGCGGCAGGAGGATATGTGCCACCTGGGATCTCCTGAGGCAGCTGGGCTGGGCTGGCTGTTTGGCTGGAGGCGGTCGTTCCTGTACGTCCAGGCAGACAGGGGTATGAGTGCGCCTGCACCTCTTC
>OMOT01061025.1:0-11505 GCA_900312575.1 Acanthochaenus luetkenii | reverse complement strand
CATATCTTGATGTTGATCTAGATTTATTTTATTTTATTTAAAAAAATAAAAATTGGGCATTTGAAAGCCAAACCGGTGTTGTGAATATAAATGATTTTGTCTGTTATGGTGTCTTTCATGCCCAACAAGCCCTCAGTGATGCGGGACAACATGGAGAATGTTGTACCCATCTCCCTATCCATCAGGCTCACGGAGGCACCACCAAATCGCAGAGGCCACACATACCATTTGGCCAAAGATATAGCACCGATAAGCCCAATGAGCACCAAAAATCATCAACGTCAATAATAATGATTAATAACCCTGCAATTACCATATATAGCAAAATAATGAGCATTTTAGCCATGATCATGCAGCCCTACAGCATATTCCCCCTGGTTTCCAGTGGCTCCTCTCCGCTGATCCTGTCACTATCCATTGCATATATTCTGCAATTACGCCTTGTTTACTCCTGTCATTCCCTGTAGCTGTGGCAAGATGCTTATATAACAGAACATACCATGCATGGTCATCAGCGCTGCCGTCTTCCCGGGAGAAATACATTTACCCCAGTCCTTCTCACCATGCCCTTTCAATAGCTTCAATTCATTTTATTTCCTCTCGTCCTTCTATTGCAAGCGCTCTTTGTTGCCTGTATGGGTTGACAGTGGGAGTCGGATTCAATCCATGGTCCCCCCCGATGGCTGTAAAAGTAACTGGTATGGCTTCTACATTTCCCACAGACCAAAACATAGACTGGCCTGAGTTTGAAGCTTAGTCATGATGAAACATGAACATTATAAATGTTGGGAGAATCCGTGTGTGTGTGTGTGGCAAGGTGTAATTTGTGTTAAACATTTTAGATAAATCATAAAATCATAAAACACGTTTTTTTTTATAGGGCATTCTTGGTGAAAGGCACAATCAAATTCCTGTCAAACACATCATCCTGCCTCCATTGTATGCCTCATATGTACATATACTATGCATATCCTGCATGACCAGGACTCTCATTATCCTGTTGTGCTCCACTGCACAAGGTGGGGGGCGGGAAATCTATTAACCTTTGGGGCAGCAGGAATGCCGCCCAGCCTGTCGGGAGGAGAACAAATGCATCTATATTTAAAGGTTAGGGGAGATGTGGAGTAATGAAGCACAGACACACATGGACGGGGTGGGATGATATGTAGGAGCATCCACACTAAAACCACTGGCAGGTCCACACTCAGCAAAGTATTAAGGTGTGTTCAGACCAAACACGCTTGGAGCGGTTTATTTGAACTCTGGAGCGTTTACTCCTTTCGTTCGTTTCGTTTGGGCAGGTGAGAGCGGTGCCATTTGAACTCCACTAAACCAGAAGTGGGTGTGGTTTAGACTGAAATGTTAAAAATCCCCCAAATTCCTTGTTTTTCCTTGTAATGATTGCCATTGCTATTGTTGAGATATTAAAGCATTACGATGGCTTTACAATAGCCTATCAATAATAATGAAGTATTTAAAGAATGCTATGTAACCATAAACATATGCATAGACACGAAACAATCAATTACAAAGTGAAACATGTGTTTATACAAAATATATTTCCTTATTCGCACTCTGAACTATACTCTGAACCTTCATACACCAAACACAAAAATGCAGCAAACCTTTCCACTATGGTTCAAACAAAACAAAACAACTGTAGGTGTGATCACACTCTTAGAGTTCACATAGGAACACATGCATGCAAACCTTGCCAGCTCAGTTCTTCCTGGCGACAACCAGAGTCCAGGACAGGAGGACAGCCAAGTGGAGCTGACAGCTAAACAAGCCAGCAGACTGAGGCATTTGTAATAATCCACCTGTGGTTAATTACTTGACGATGTAATTACATTTATTCGGGTCAATATAACGAAATGGTTAAAATGAAAACTGATGCTGGAGGAGGAAAGATTTTTGAAGGTGCTAATGATCAAGTTGATTACTTTCACAGCCTCTTCCAGATGGTTGAGCTACTGTTAGTGCAAAAAGATAATTGTTGTTAAAATCAAGCTGAGGGTAAAGAAGCACAACGGTATACGTCCCATCTATAGTATGACCGTTACAAAGACTATGAGAAATACAAAATCAAAGATTTTTCACTATCTCGGCAGGAGGTTATTTCTGGGTTCGACTAGGAGGCCACAAAGCGAAGACGGTGTCATTTTCAACGGTAAATGCCTTGATCTTCAATGGATATCCGCCCAAGGCCATATTCAGACATTTAATGACATATTTAATGGATAGCTCTGCATACTAATTTCATAAGAAGGTATGATCTCTCACGGAAACAGGCTAGGCCTTAAATGGTATCCCTGTCCTACAAATGCCTCCACCGATTTACGACATGCAGTGTGTAGCAGTGTGTGAAACTGATAGCATTACCCATTGATGGCAGCAAAGGAATCAGAAAGGTCATTTTGAATCCATCATGCTATTAATGCCGCGCGGAAATACTTCAGAGGTTTTGAGCGTTGCGGCTTCAGCAATAAGTCGTTTGCTGAATTGAGGCAAATTCAAAGAGAGCATTCAAACAAATCCCTCAGTGACATCTCTATTCAGACAGACAGACCTGGAAGAAAACACAAACATTCCGCTTTTTGGCAGCATCGTTAGGTAGTTAGAATAGATCGTGGTAGAACGTCGCAGATTATAGTCTATCTGAAGTGCAAAATGTTTCCAGTGGTTTATTCCCATTCAAGAGTCATATTAAAGGAGGAACTCTGGGGGATCCTCCAGCCTGTGACGCCTCTCTTCAGATGTGTCACTAGTAGAAAATCTCTCAACTGCCCATGGTCTCTCCGCAGGAGGCATGGGCGAGCCGCCATTCGTCATTGCTTCATTAGCAAATAAGCAGAGCTGTTGCTGTGTGGCTTCTGCTCGTGTTCACAGTCTTTGTTGGAAACCCTTGTAGCATGAATCTGACTCTAAATAGAATCAAATTCCATTCCGTTTATGCCGTAATGATTTCAGGGGTTTCGAGAGTGCAATAAAGGGTAAATTTCTCCGCAGATGGAATTCTTGTTTACATGTTGTGCTGAGACAACCCACTATTCATTACCATGTCACTCCTCATACTCTTACTCTAAAAATTATAATGCAGCTCTTAGGCGAAATGGTTGGCAGGCCTCTAACAAAAACAGCTGGATGTCATTTTTACCACTTCAGCATGTCGCTAGTTGGCATGGGTATGGACTTGCATGGATAACTGACAAATGTGAAGATAGAGTGATCTGACGAATGCTTTTGAATAGGACTGTGGCTTTGGACAAAATTGGAAAACCTAGTCTATAAATGGTAGCAAATCAGAACGTTTGTAAGGTTAATGGAGGAATACCACTGTATATGCCGTTTACTTGTGAAATTGTGAGATGTATTAGTCTGGGGTACAAAAGAGCAGAGATTTTACTGTATCTAATCTGTGATGTCTTGTGACTCCCATACCCCATTAAAAAGTATCCATCAGAAACGTGTTTCTCTCTCAGCATTGGTACTTTCGCTTTGTAACTTCACTCTTGATATGTTTTCTCAAACCTCAGCATCCTAAAAGCCTTAGGGAAATACAAAAAAAGAGGTTGACAACACCAGACGGCTGGCTTTTACATCCCTGCCCACCACTGCCCCATTCATTCCCAAAACCATTACCCTCTGTCCGATAAATAAAGGAGATAGACCCAGAGTGGAGTGGTCTCTCTCTTAGCTGTGATTACAGAATGCTGTTATCCCTTCCTCTCGCTCTGGCCCTTTGTCCTGGATGATCTGCTGATGATCTGCGTCTCCCTATAGGCGTGCTATCTCTGTGGCTCACCCATACAGAGGGCGAAGACAGCCAGATAGGATCATCGCCTGCTCGGAGCGGCAAGAGGTTTGGGCCGGAGGCAAGACTGGGGGTGCTGGTTTCAACTGTCTTCTTTTGTCAGGTTATGTCACAGACCGCATGTTAATCTGAGGCCAAAGAGAATCGGCACGTAATGTAAATACGGGTTTGCTGGGGAACCTAAAACAAGGCAAACTACAAAAAGCTACACTCAAACAACCAAGATCCGTCCTCTCACTGTTTGGGATACTGATCGCGTCGAGCATTCAAAGTCCAATATCTCTTTAGGCATTTGGGGCGATGTGGTTATATGTCTGTGGTGTTTTCTCATCCTGGGTGTCCAGCACAGCAGGTGATGTACTTTGCACAACAGGTGTTACATAACATGGTGCCTGTCCAGTCTTATGTAACAGAGGATCTAGCCCTGCCTTTATTTTATTAATCTTCATCCAGTCAAGCTTCTGCCTCGATTTCCCCTGTAATAACCTTGGGAAAACAAAACCTTCAGCGGTAGATGAAGAGGAAGAATCCTCAGAATGCAGATTAATCACTCAGGCTTCTACCTCTGCGCGTGGGCGAGGGTTTATGAATAGATCGTTTGATGTACGTTGACGGTTGTCAGCGCGAGATGGAGACTGCAAATAGCTCTGTCTGTATATTCCTTGCCCTGTTTGTTTGGGTGTCTGCACTGTTGGTTTCTGTTGAATGGACCCCTGGATTCTAATAAAAGAGGCTGAGGCCATGCGGCTTTATTAGGGATTATGTGTTCCTGTCTCATCTCCACTCCTTCTCCCATGAGACTTGCCTCCCGCTGTCCAGAGAAGGAGCACATGGGCACACCGCAAAAGCGAACGAGTTACCATCGCCTCTCTTTTTCTTTTCTCTTGGGGATTATCTAACTAGTCATTTAGCTTCTGCAACCTCTGCGATGTGACTTACAGTACATGAGAACTGACGAAAGGTCATTTTGTTTCCGTACATGTTTTTCAAATGTAACCAATATTGGTTGAATCTGAGTCATGACACATTTCTCCCAGCTTTCCTGTCACTCTCCAATGTTGTTTGAAATGTGCCTCTGTTCCGGGCGCTTTGTTGTCACACAATGTTCTATCAAGTCAGTGACAAGTTGACACATTTTTACTACACGTCATATATGTGACACGCCGCATACACACAAACCAGACATTTGATTACTTTCAACGGAGACACCTCATTAACTCCGCTCAAAAGCATGCAAACCAATGGTGCTGTTGCTTTGGCCGATTTGCCGTTTTCTGTAGAACCAGCTGTCGGGAAAGAAATCTGTCGTCATCATATTCATCTTAGCAAGCCATCAACCTGCTCTCCCGAGGATCACTTCAAAGTTTGTCGTAGGCTGAGATGCACACTCTCCACATCCCTGCATTATCCGCAGCTGCACCAGCCGCCACAGAGGGAGATCAACACTGTGGTTGTGTTTGATTATAGCCCTGTGAGAAGAAGTGGGGCGAGTCTCTCCAGTCCAGGCCGTTATCAAACATCCAGGTAACCATGACAACAGCTCAATCAAAGACCGATGCTACTGAATTGTGAATGTCTGAGCTGAAGTCATTCAGGGCTGAGGGTACAAACTGTCACGCATGTAGTTTCCCCTATCAAAAAGGTAAACACACACACACACACACACACACACACACACACGTGGCCTCCGCACACCGCACTTGTGTGTCACAGTTACAAGGAAGATGACAACAATAAGAATAAATATTCACTATATCAGCTTGTCATCTTACTATATGTAAAATATACACCATAATGTAAAATAAACAATTTGTGTCATGCAATATTCTAAATAGGATCTTGTTATTATTTCCCTCAGGAGTAACATTTGGAGTGAGAGAATGGCGGGAAGTGATATGGAAATACTGCAGCATGAATTACATCCCCAGCTGTGGAGCAGTAATCAGATGACATAAATTAGAGTTACATGTATCATTCTCCTCTCCTCGTGGTAGTGGGAGCATGGTCACCCATGATGCAGTTATTGATTAGTTAGGCTGAGGGAGAACACATTAGATGTGCAAAGCAGACACCTTGTCTGGGTGGAGCAGGGAAGGGCAGTCGACTAATGAGCAAGCTGCCACATTTATATTAGCTGTGAAAAGATAACGAATGAACACCTTAGCTAATTTTGAACACCGTATATTGCTTTTACCACCTCCTAATTTAAGGGGATAAGGAGGCAGGCTGTGGTTTCCAAGTGAATATGCATCATCGACTTCAGGGGGTTGCACCCGAAATGAGGTCCTTCATTTGACAAGCAGGTTAAAATAAAGATATTTGAATAGCCATTGCAAGGTTCAGCCAAGCAGTTTCCTACCTCTCTGATACCGTCCCCACTGCGCTGCCTTTAAGCAGAGAGATATGACTGCAGACAGCACGCTGATTATCATAATCAAATGGAACATAAAAGCGCGTGGGACTTGAAAATCAAGAGAACAGGACCAAATGCAAAGCGGGGCCATTTCCTGATTTATGCTTTTATAATGGCCTTAATCTGAACATACAAGCATATACATTTCCACAAGCAAGGGCCCAACATTTTTTACACAGTGCAAGACAGCTTGTTTCCAATGAAAACAAGGAATATGTGACTTCACTGCTAAAGAATAGATGAGACAGGAAACCGTTTTGAAAGGTTTTGAAGTATGGGTCTCGCTACAGTAATTGCAACACAAATGACTCCACCAAATGTGAAGATTACTAGCTTCAGAAGTCCTAGCCATATACCAACCTATAAAATCTGAGTGGAAATCACATTTTCTTTTGTAAAGTAGCCTACAAAGTGCTTGTTGGTGGATAACAGCATGAGATGTGAAATGCAGGGCACTGCCGTAAAACACAAAACACAAATGACTCTCGGTGTAACACTATAAAAGTCTCAATTTGGAAGATGTTTCCTTGTGCTATGTTCATAGAATCTCTGTCCACTAATGAGTATAACCGTTCGTCCAGATGGACCCGGTGGCCCAAGTTCCATTGTTAATGTGAATTAATTGTGTGACTGCAGTAAGCAGCCTCTGGTTGAGATAATGACTTCACCTGAGGGGTCCTGAGTGGCAGCGAGGCAGAGGTAATTGTTCTGAACATCCCAGTGAGGCACCTTCAGTGTGATCAGTCAGCTCATACCTCGTGTGCACGTGTGCGTGAGTGTGAGCGTGTGAGTGTGAGCGTGTGCGTGAGTGCGCGCACGCCGGTGTGACAGAGAAAGGTTGCAGCATTATGAATTAATAGTAGGATTTCACGTGGATTGGACCTGGACTCAACCTCTAGGCATTTGCATTGTAATTTACAGCCCTGGTATAGCTCGCATCATATGAAGATCACTTTCAATATTAATAACACCCTACTACTGAAGTACTGAAGTATTCAGGTGATCATAGAAATATAGATCATAGAGACCACAGAAATCACCAATCACAGACAGAATATCAATTCAAAGCCCTGTGGTTCCTTTAATGATCCTCGTTAAGATAATTCATTGATTGCAACGCTTTCTCACATATCATAGATGCATGGTTGCATAGAAGCAATGTCGGGTGGTTAATAAAGATAGAATAATACGAGAAAAAAAGAGCGTGAATATTCCCTCTGGATTTCAGCCAAAGATTTGTTTCAGTTTCATCTAAATTTAATTGCATTGTGTTAGATCGTGTGTTGTATGCCAAATAGGTGCCAGTAAGTGGAAGAACAAATTAGAAAGCATCTCCAGAGACCTTCTGTGAATAATGAGTCTATATGCATAAAGTGTGAACTAGAGAGCATGAAGTGATTGTATGCTGGTTTCATTCCTGTGGTACCTTATATTCACATTGTGATAAGGGCATGTAAGAGGGATATAAGCACCATATCTACGTATAAATGTACTGAGGGAAAAAGCCATCAGCTTTCCAACGATCTACAGGTGTTTGCTGGTAGACTGGGTGCAGAGGAAGCATGGCTTGTGGAAGGTGACTTGTGGATGTGGGAGCAGAGCTGGCAGTTAACCTTTAAATGTCCTAATTAAACCACATGGACTGATTAAATCAGACCTGCACCATGAGGGGAATGAAAGATCTCTTTTCAACAGGGTTAACCATACTGTGGATGTTTTACCTGAGATATGCAAGATATTGTCCGTGCGACCGATAAAGGGTGAAGAATAGAATCTTTAAATGCAGTATTTGCGTGACGAAAACTACAAAATACAACGCAGGCATAAATGTATAAGCAACGGAGACTGTCCTTGATTGAAGAGGAAGATATTATTATGCTGAGGCAAAGCATTCACCTTAAAACCAATGCTGTCAGTACCAGCAGGAAATAAATCACACCATACAAAATCATGCACCTAATTTTTCAACATAATACAGTGAACTTTGATGAAGGCCTGTATGATGTAGTATATGATGATGTAGTAGTATGTACAGTTTATCCTATATATAAATATAAATATATATATATATGATGGTATGTAAGTCGCTTGTGTTATTATGTGAATACTTAAATGGACACTTCCTATCATAGATGTTTTATTAAATTTGGCCATGACACCTGCAGAAGCCCCAACAATATTATATATATTGGAGCTGATCAAATGTTATTCATTTATCATGACTATTTATGCACATTTTACTTTAGCTTGAAAGCTGGTAGAGTGGAAAGACTTTACTTTTTCTAAAAAAAAACAATATATAAATATATTATAGCATCTGCTTTTGCTAAAGGCAGATAATATCTTTGGTGCTGGCTATATTTTCATCCTTTTCATCCTCACTCCTGTTTTTGTATTTCGAGCTGAGCACCCCCAGCATCTTCTTGTTTTTCAAAACATATTCAACATAGAGGCACGATCCTCTGTGTTGTGTAAACCTCAGAAAATAATCCTTGTCATGTTGCTAAGGCTTCTAAATCTGCCACATGGCGCCTCACTAGCAACCGGTCCCAGCTTCGATGGCTTCAAATGGTCTGAAAATAATTACCACAAAATTGGGTTGCAGAGAAAATGAAGACGAGAACAATTTGGGCTTCTTCAACATGAGTTCCTCTATGTTTCTCCGTCTAGGGCCCTTTTAGGAGTGTTTTTATGCCCAAAAGGAGTGCATTTACTCCATTACCACCACTGGCAGATATGAAACAACTTGCCCAAACATTAGGCCCAAGCCTCTTGAGAGATGAACGCCATGCTAACCAAAGTGTTTTTCTTTACTTTTTCCGTAACAGCCTGCTTGGTATTCACAGCGGATTGGTTCTTTCGCAACTCTCCTGCTCACGTTTCTGCTGATGCATCCAGATGATGTTCTCATTCGCTCCGAAGTAATCAATTAGGGCCGTGATGTCAGTGTTTGCGCTGGCTGCGTTTTGTTTTAGGCAGCGGTGCAGCATGCTGGAAGGCGCTCTGTTCCTACTCATGAATGATAATGACTGAATCATTCCTCACTCGCAGGCGTGATGAACGTCAGCCAATGTAACGACCCACGTTCATAAAGCACGCCTGTCGCCTACTGTGAGCGCCAAGGCTCATCTGCTGCCTGGTTTGACATACATTTTACCAGACAATACCACAATGCACTATGTGGCATGATGGCATCATAGCAGTGGGGAAGATACTTGAGGCCAATTTTGCATTTACTATTATTTTGAATGGATTTTGATTCAATTTGGCTGGACGTCCAGAGTATTTCCCATGGAAATAGCGTACAGTTACACTGATTAATGCAACTGTATCCTCCATCAGAGATATGAACACATTCACACCGCCTTCTGGGTGTCCATTCCACTGACATTTAACATGACATTTGACATAATCTATCCTCCCTCAGCCCAACAGAAGAAAAAGCAGCCAAAGTTTAGAAATAGAAATTCCTTTTATCGACAACACCAAGAACCTTTCTGTGGAAACCTAGTGATTCAATCTGCGAAGAAGCAGCTGTGTGCGTTCTCCACTGGATTTTCTCCTCTGCAGCAAATTTGAGAACATATTTACGGTCATTCTGAACACCGTCTGTCTTTATTTGTTCGGTTGTCCTGTCTTCCTACAACCCCTGCCCTTTTTCAACCACATTTGCTACCCAATTATTTTCCAATGGGTATGGGTCCAATTGGGTATGGTTAGGTGTGGCATTTGCCATACCTTACCTTAAATTAGTCCAACATTTTCTATCCTAATATTAGAGAATAAGATCAAGCTAAAATTGGCAGAAATACATTTCCATACCATACAATATTTATATATATATAAATCAGGGTCAATGTTATCTCTATGTAAATTATGTGCAAGATAATGTGGTTTGGTCTCCTACATCTAATAACATATCCCATTGACCAAATACTGATATCTTATCAGTTGTCAGTCAGGGCTCCACTTGCACATTCCACAGTTTTAGTGGCAAATTATATCAGAATCAGAAGAATAGAATGAGAATAAGCCCCAAACAGTTTCCTTAGAGATCACACAGTTACTTGTCTTTATCAAAATACCTTCAGCTAACTGCAGTGCATAGTCATGATTGTGCTGTAACCACTTTTGATTGGATAACTGCAAGTTCATGTGCTCCATCAACCAGTTAGTGAGTTAAAATCTTTGCTTCCTTCTTATTGGTTGCCTTAAATGAAAATACAACTGGGACAATACAGGCAGTGACTATTTAGTGTTTACAAGTTACAATTAACTTAACATAATCATCCAATCATAATTACCCTGCGCTTCCTCCACTCAGTGTACCAATTAGCAACCCATGACTTGCATTAAGAATGCGCTTTAAAAATGCAGTTGATTTCCCAACAGTATTCCAACGTCACAGCAGGCAAATGCCATGTATTTCTCTCCACACACGAAAAGTTGTAGAACTGAGGGAACCACATCTTCACAGGAGGAGGCAGTCTCCCAGAGAGGTTAGGCCCACCATGTTGTCTAGGAGACAACCTCTCTTGGGTCCACGTCCCTCGTGTCAGGGGATGTGAGGTTGGGAATAGTCTGGCATGAGAAACTCAACACTCTGGGACAAGAGATGCACCATTTGTGCAACACAACAGACCGCTCTGTAGACTTCACAGCCGTCTCAGGGGAATGTTACTATCCTTGGAGAGAGGAAGATGCAATCCTCGGCATTCCAAGCAGATGAGCCAGGTTTAATTATCCATATGAATCCTCCCAGAATGAGCATTGTCCAATTAAATTATTACATTATAGTCTACACTGTTCACATGGCCACATTGTTTCATATCAGTGGCACTATTGATTTGATCCTTCTGGGGGTATTTTCTATTCAATATAGCAGCAGATTTAATGTCCTTCAAGCAAAAGATATGGAGGGCTGCCAAACAGTTTCCTGGCTGTCAGTCGGTGTTGTGCCAACTCAAAAAATCAATACGATGTTCATTACTCGTTACTCATTTCAAACGTATCATTGCATTTCTCATTACTCCTCCTTGGGAGTAACTCGTTACACTACTCGTTTAATTATGATTAATATTATACCACTCAAACTGATCAAACTGCTAGATGCTATTGAATGGCCAAGAGATGCGACGTTGTGCTGTGAGATGAACTGTGAAAATGAGCAACGTGGTAATGACGTATGCTCTATGCATATTGTAGAATCTCTCAATGCCTCCAGTAAGCCTTTTTATTAACCTATAAGAATAAGGAGCATACTATTAAAGCCAATAAT
>OMOT01061020.1:0-10175 GCA_900312575.1 Acanthochaenus luetkenii | reverse complement strand
ACATCAGACACAGATACTAACCTGCAAGTCAAAAATGTTCTATTTTATTGTAAGTTATTTTAAATGATCTGTATATGTATATTTCCAACAGCACAGCCACAATTCTTCTGTCTATGAAAATGTTATGTTGCTTGTAGGTACTTCACACTTGCTTTGACGGTGTAAACGTCTGTTTCCCATGCCAATAAAGCCCCTTTGAATTGAATTGAGAGCGAGGGACAGCAGCAGTTGGCACTTATTGGCTCATCCTCCTCTCACAGCTTCACACCTCAATCACCAGTGGGCCCTTGGCATCCTGCTGAGTTTTTCCTCTTGCACCAGCAGAAAACAGGTCTTTAAGACATCAGTGAGTCGTCGTCGTCCCCCCCCCTCCGTATTCACGCTGTGCTGCGCTCCCACTGCTGAAAAAGTACATAACAACACACTTCAGTACCTCAGTGCAAAGTGGGAGTGAACAGAGGAAACAGCCATTAGTTTTTTAATGGCCTCATTTCACTGACACCTCTCCTTTGTGCAAGCCTTGGCACCGGAACATGATGCTTATGTAGTAATGATTTTGGCACACAACATTACACTTCGCCCTCAGTCTGAATCTATACCCCAAATATACTCTGGCAATATGGATGACCACGAAATACAAAATGAACCCACATGAGAGCCACTTCAATTCCAAATAACTTCAAGGAATTACATTACAGTGCAGGGGGACACAGTGTAAAATATACAATCGACAGTTATATATACATATCGCTCTATAAATATACAAGTAGGAAGTGTAAAATATATATTGTGTATGCTGCATCAGCATCAGATTAACTCTTTATGACAAGTATGATAAATGTAGAGGAATCTGTCTTGGTGACATTTGTGCAGATCAACTCAAAACATTTTTCTGAAAGTCAGACTCCATGTTGCTGACAGGAATAACATTCAGATTAGGTTCCTCCACCATGAAAGGATTATGTGACGACAAGGACACTACATCAGATTTTTCCCCCGTGAGGAGCTGGACTCAAACCTTCAACCTTGAGGTTGCTGGGAGGGAACTCAACCTCCTGAGCTACTGCTGCCCCTGTTGTTCAGGTTACGAAGACGGTTAGTGTAATGGGAAAGACCGCTGGTCTCACTGGGGTGGGAAGGTCAGTCTGCTGAAAGCATTTGTACTCTGAGAGAGAGAGAGAGAGAGCGAAACAGATATAATTTAGTCAAGTATTGAGTCTTAAAATCTTGTTTTACTTAAAAGAAAAGAAAAATCTGCTAATGGCCTGCAATAATTCCACTTATTTCTAATGCAAATCAACTTGTTGATCCTAGCCGAGGGATACGGCTTAATATTCTCACATCAGGTGTAACGTGATATTATCTCACCGCATTGGCAGATTTTTTCAATTGATAAGGAAAACAAGACTTAAGACTCAATACTAGACTAAAATGATTTGTTTAATTAAGATGGACATTTTTTTACCAGTGCAGAGAAAGGTGAGGGGAAAGACAGGAAGAAAAAGATAGAGACAGAGAGAATAATCTGAACCTTACCTCGAGAGACACAGAGACAGTACACTAAAATAAGAATTGGATTTCTTTCTTTCTTTCTTTCTTTCCCCAGCAGCGTGTCGTGTTGTGTCCCTTGTTCCTGAAGCACATCTTCACAAACCCACACTAACTGAACAAGTCATGAATAAAACATTTGTTTGGCTTTCCAAGGACACCAGATCACCATATTCATTACAGCCGCAACATTGATGATCATACAAAGGTAACTACGCTTTTTGCTTTTGGAGAAATGTCTCTTTTTCCCTCTGGTAATGGCAATTATCTAATTGAGGAAGATTTGGGTGAAATGTACAAATTAACTTTGGGGTCAAAAGTATCATGAAATACCTTATGGTGTTTAACTGCGTTTCCACCAAGGGGTCTTCATTGAACACTGGTGTTTAAAATGTCTAATTACTGATGATTAAAGTTTAAAGGAGCTTTTTTGTAGATGGGTAGGTTTGTATTCAGCAAGCGGTTCTTTATTGCTGTTGTTCCCCTTGTTACATTTTAGAAATGAGCAATGTTTTGAAGAAGGTGTGGAAGGCATTACTGGGAAAAAGGGCAATTTTATTTACTTGTGAAACCACTGCATGCAGTGAGTTATGTCACCAATACACATCGTTGCTCCATCACTATTGACTTCTGTCGACAGCAATACGACCGCTCATATTTGACATTTAGTCGTTAAGCTGTCCCTCCAGAGCAACTTACAGTGAGCGAGCATGTAGCTGATTAGTGACTTGCTCAAGGGCTACACTAGCTGTTGCGGGGATCAACCCTAGAACCTTTTGGTTACAGGGCAGTCTCATCAACATCAGTAGAAGTCCACTTCTCTGTCCTGTAGGCAGTTGCCAATCCAAACCCACTGTGATTAAAACCTAAGTGGGAGCAGCTGGCAGAAGTAAGTCCTCTTGAAAGACACTTCTGTTTAGACGGGCATTTGTCGAGCTGTGTGTATCTGTCATTTACTTATTTATTTATTTTTGTGTTCATTAATGTCCTGTCTTTGTGAGTCATTGTAATTTTAATCTGGTTGATCTTTATGTATTTTAATTTAATTTGTGACTCTGTCTATGAGATGTGCTATTCTAAATAAACTTTACTTACTTGCTCTCCAAAGCTGTTTGCAGACTGTGGGATTTGAGATAAGTTAAATCTTGATTATCAGCCTGTCAGACTGTCTGAATTTAAGTCGTTCCACTGACATATTGTGTGATTGGTTGAAGGTCAAGGCTGCGTCCTGCGCCAGCCAACGGAACGCCGACCGAGCTCTGACACCGAACTAAAGCAACAAGGGGAATTATTTGGAATCTGCCCTATTTCATTGTGTATTGTAGTATAGTAACAGACTTTGGTTCCTTCGTCACGCTTTCTTTTTGAGTTGGACATCTCTGGTGTAGGAACAGGGAATAAAACACATAATAAAGGATGCCACTCTCTTCTTCAAGTGTTTCTGACACAGACGGAGACAAGAATGAGATGCATGTATCTAATGCCACTGTGTCACTTTTGACTGTGGGCGGGAACTATCACACGCTCCCTTTCTCCCTGACCTGGAAAACGAAGTCAAAGCGTTCCTCCTAACCCGCCTGACCTTGACGACCAAAGGCAGCACGTCTGCAGCTTTTGCTCTAGCCAGAAGAAAGGCAGAGTCTGGCCGATGGAGAGCTCTTACTGCTGGCAGTAATTGGATCCCTGTCTCTTCCTCCCTTTTCTCTTCCTTCCCCTGCTCTGCGGGAAGTGTCATCAATGTAGTACAAGGGGAGAGAAGCTGGTCTAATAAGTCGGCCATCAGGGCCGTCAGCGAGTCATTATTCACAGTAATGACTTCTCTAGTGGCGTTCTCTTAGCCCACACACTCCGGCCTCTCACTTGAAGCACATGTTAGACAGTATATGCAAATAGAAGTTGAGGCTTAAGGTCATTGGCTAGCACTCGACACAGAAACATCTGTGCTCTTTTGTCATCAGACGGCATGGAAGAGTCAGGAAGTCCGGTGATAATAGTTACAGTTCAGCTCAACATAAAATGTTAACTATCAAATATTGTGCAGGCTGTTGCTTAAGGACTGAGTTTATATTCAGGCAGCTGGGGGCAAAAATCACGAGTCTAATTAATATGTCACAGATAACGCTAGTTATCAGTCGATCACTGCACTTGCTCAGAGCTAAATGAATAAAGGGCTGAAGTATGCGCACATTGCAGGGACCTTGTATTAAAGACGATTCAATGAAAATTGATTGAATTATCATACTTGCTCGAGCACAAACAAAAGAAAACACCCTGGACATGATAAGAGGAATGCGGTTGCATGTTCTCTTTCTCTTACTTTGCCACGGGATCATGTGACCATCCCCGACGCCAAGCCACTCGCCTGTAAATGCATTTAACAGGCCGGCGAACACACAACAGGATTGGTTCGTGTGAGCAGCGCCACGCAGTTTCATACATTTCCTTCCTGTGAGGAGAAAACATTTTTCATAAGTGGTAGATGTTACAGTTGGACATGACCCTGAAGATGAAAGGATCAATAATCAAGTCAGTGAATTCAGTTCAGCCTGTTTGAATGGAATGGAACAGCCATTGTAAACACCAAAACACACTACATGGATCCTAAACACAGCACAAGGTGCGAGCTGAGCAGTAATGTAGAACGAACTGAATGTTAACCAGAGGCACTGAGCCTAGAGCATATTCCAAAACACTGAACAAATGTGGAAAAAACATAATTACATTCAATATCAAACACAGAGGATCCAGTTTGTTAAAATGTAACGAAAATCTTTTTGTTAACCGAGGACACAAGTTACCTGGTTTGTTTGAGTTTTGTGAAATCCCTCATGTTTAAGGTTTTCTCTCTGGCTTCACTAAAGAGGATAAACATCCTTCTCTCCTTCCACCATCTGCCGTCACCAGAAACTCTGAAAGCTTTAGCTCCTTTTTCTCTGGAAGAACAGCGCCCTCTTCCCATTTTGTGCCGTAAAGCAATTCAGCAGATTTCCCTCCAGATCCGACCCGGTGGATCAGAATGTAAAGTACAGAGTGGAGGCTGTTTACTGTAAATATACTAATGTCCCTACATTAATGATACACAGATCAGCTTCAATGGGTAGAGCAAGGCACTAATGCTGCCAGGATTGGGAGTTTGATTCCTGTCTCCACTCGGCAACAACCTGAGCTGGAATCCAAACTCAGTCTGTGACACACACACACACACACACACACTCTCTGTCTCTCTTTATGTTTCTCTCTATTTTACTGTATTTTTTCAATGTACATGTATTTTTAAATATTTAAGTATAAGTTGTTTTTATGCCCTGCCCTGCCCTTCAGTCCCCCTGCCCCCCTAATCTACCACATTATTATGACACATGTTATTGAATATCACTAAATTAAAGTTTCAACTATTTGAGCAACATGATTAGAAGACTTCTACTCCAAAATGCTATAAATAAATGTAGGAAACAATAATCAGCTGAAGTTAATTGTTCAATAACTTTATCAGTACAAATTATCCAGTATGTAAAGGTGTTATTTGTTGTCATTCAAAAACTACCTAAATATATTTAAATTGTGTGCAATCAATAATTTAGCAAGTCACATTTTTCCTGTTTGAACCATAACCCAGATGTTTTAGTTGCATAACCTTAACCCTAATAGTAAACTAGGTAGTTTTAGCACAGGTTATGTGTAGGTGAAGTACAAATTAAGAGTACATACGTTTTTGGTAAGATACTGTATACTATGTCACATATTTTTCTCACCTTGGATATTTCATTATATGGAACAAAACTCTAAATACGTTTTTATGTTTTAGGGTTAGCTTCTCTGGTTTATGTTGCTGCTCACTGCAGACAGAACAAGGGATCGTCACATCAGGTTTGAGATCTGGTAAAATGTTTTAATCCAGTAGAAATAAAAGCAGCACAGAGGCTGAGGGTTTGATGAAGACAAATTGAAGATCGTATCTGTTCTATTACAGAAAATAATTCAAGCGTATCTTGTATACATGTAGTTTTCAGTTATTTTCAACGTGTATGACAATCATCAACTAATGACATTTACGGTTCTCAGCCTGTGATGTAGTTAGTTGAGCTTTGTTCATAAAAAAGTGAATTGCCTGGAGTCAATTGTTGACTCGTGTTTCATGTTAGTAAAATCTCTTCTGGCAAAACCTATTAGCTTCATCTGAGAGAGCAATTTAAAGCTTTTCTTCCTCGCTCTGTGAGAAATATTGATGATACATGTCATTAACATCTGTGCTGTTGCAGAAATGTTGCCTTACCAAAGAGGCCTTCCATTTGGATCTCTATGCTAAAACAACATTCAGAAATTCTGTCATAGCCTCTTTCCAAAATGAGACATCCACTATTAGAAAAAATGGACACCTCCTAGAAAACGAGTCATCATAAAAGATAACTGAAGTTATTGGGTAACAAAAGGATATAATCATACCTGCTTTTGAAATACAAGGTAAGGGAGTATGGAGTATCAGACAAAAGGAAGCATTTTAGAATGAAAGCCGGTACATGTTCCACAATGGGGATCTTCCACCAACAACAAATCTAACCATAATCAAACTGAGACTGTCAGCAAACAGCCTGCATGTCTGAGCTCTCTCCAAACCAGCAGCCTGTGATGAACAGACAGACTGGTTAGTCCTAATCTCCCGTTATCAAAGACCCAACATGAGGAGAAACCCAGTGTGCCAGCCGCTTTATGTGAGCTGTTTGCCTTGCCATCTGTAACCTCTGGTGACGGTAGGTTCAGTATATTGGGCCGTCTGCTGGTTGTGAAACTCATTTGCTCTCCAATGTAGAGTCAAGGCTACATGGGGGGGCTTTATGAAAGACTCAGCTATTTAAGGCATGTGGACCATATGTGCACTGGCGTGATGTGGCCTCATTAGACCTCTGCATTAGACCTCTCCATCCGGAGCGCACCTCTCCTGCTCGGATGCAGACCCTCTATCTAATCCATGTAGAAGGCCAGTTCTGCGTGTGAAGCGTGCGCTCTGGAGTCGGCGTCGTTTTGTTGTAATTCATGTCGCGTGCAGACCGGATGTGACGGTGAATTGATCCTTTAGATGAGATCGATTTGAAAGCCCGTGATGAACGGCAGATGCCGCGGACTGAAGGACCAGCCAGCCGGGACGAAGAGCTCTGCTCAGGGTTTTAAACTGATCTGTTCCTCTGTTCGTCTTCCCGAACTGGAAACCATGGATAGGAAAACCTATTAAATATGTCAGACCCCTTCTGAGCTCGGTGTGTATGAGGTTGTGTGTTTGTGCGTGTGTGTGTGTGTGTGTGTCTGCATTAAGGGAATGGGAAATGACCGGAGGAACAGAGTCTAGTATGAATATGACACACTCTGCCTCTCAGTCAAGTCAAGTTCCTTTTAAAGCCTCTGAACCGAGCTGCTGGATTTCACTTCACTGAATAAATTGCTCTGGCATTTTCAACACATAACACGTTTTCCATCTTCGACTTTGACTCTTTTATTCAAAGTACCTCATGCTGCCATGACTGCAGACATGTTTGGCTCCAGTGAGAATTGAACCCCCAACCCTGCAGTGTTAGTACCTTGCTCTACCCAAAGAGCATTAACTCTCTTTCAATCTACCTCTGGATGTTTGTCTTTCCTCAGTGCATTGCGGTTGCTCCAAACTACAGTATATTTAAGCCAAATCATTATTTGTACCTGTAATATCTCAGATTACCCTTTCAATTGTTTTGGTGCTCCTTTATAAGACTATTTGCAAAAAAATCCAGGCACTACCCTCGCTTCCCTTGTGGCGCCACCTTGCTATCTAGCAGCCATACTCACGTGACAGGAAGCGCCCTCGTTGGCTTTCTGTGTGACACTTATTGATGTTTCGGCCCCACAGCAGCCGCTGTGCCGGGCAGATCGAGGCCGACTGAAACATCCCAGGGTGCATCTGGGCTGAGGTGGGAGATGAGGGAGGAAGATACAATGTAAAAAAAAAAAAAGCATCTTACTTCATCTATTCTTCTCTACAGTCTTTACATTTTTTTTTTAAACAAGTGAAAATAAATCTGCCAACTGGATGAGAGAATATCCCTTCATTGAAATAAAACTCATCTCAAGAGCTTTCCTCAAATAGAAGATACCAGTGAAGCGATCTGCCTTACTTTAAGAACTACTTCAAGTGTGAATGTGTGTCAACTGTATGGACTGCATTCACTTTTCCCTGGATAAATAAAGGTTAAACAAGGAAAGAGAGAAATTGGATTTAAACATCCGCTCGTTCACAGCAGGAGATGAAGAAGTTTGATGCAGGTGGATGATGCAGAATGAGGTTTAGATCTGAAGGTCTGAGTAAATTTACATTTCAGACGTTTCGCGGACATGTTTATACTTGTTTATGGCTGTGGTTGTTTATGGTTACATAACATCTATCATTATTGTTTGCATTATTATTGGTTTATTATTATCATTATAAAACCACAAGTTTAATGCTTTAATATCTCAACAATAGCAATGGTAACAATTACAAGGTAAAAAACGAAGAATTCAGGTGATTTTTAATGTTTCTGTCTAAACCACACCCACTTCCAGTTTTATCCGAATACAAATATTTGGTTGGTTGAACAAATACAGAAACACATAGTAGCATCTCAGAACACCTCTAGTTCCTAGATCAGCAGATGTATAAGCAACCTGTCTGAAGGAGTGAGGCAGAAAACCCTCAGCTTCCTGTCAACAGATGCAACAAATGTTCCTTTATTCCTACAGTGATGTGAGAGAGAAGAATCATTTCTTTTTTTAAAGGACAATAATTGTGTCATTAAGAGTTGGTCTATTTACTTCTGTCAACATCTACTTTACATTTCCCCCAATCATTTTGCAATGCATTATTACTTCTTTTTCATTTAAAAAAATCCAACCTGTCAACCTAGCTTGAGCTGAGCTGCTGTCCCGGCTAACATAGACGGCCTAAATAGAAAGACATGGATGTGATAGTAAAGTTTGTAAGGAGACATGTTTCTGAGGGATCACTTCCTGGAGGAGACTTCCATCTCTTCCTGTGGGTGTCAGGTGATCGACAGGAAGAAGAGCTGATATGAAAACACTCAACTCAGCTCAATGAAATAAGGAGAAGACAGAAAGATTCTTCATGTTTCCTGTGATGGATTATCTCTCTGTGGAAGTTGTTCTTCATCTTGAACAAGAATGAACGGCAGCAGATGAAAATGAGCCACTGTGTGCAGACAGAGAGGAAGCTGGACCGCTGGTGCTGACTTTTAAACACCAGGGTGATCCTTTTAATTAACAAGACAACCGCATTTTCAGTACAAATTGATGACGAAGGTATGGGAGGAAGATGCAGTGACAAAAATAGTTGATGAGTAGATGCTTTCTTCCCTTACCACTGATAGGTAGAAGTATTGGATGAGTCTTTGGCCTCTGATGCCCTTAGCTCTCATTCATCATTCAGTATTCATGATGAACAGTATCTGTACGTCAATCATCTAACAAGGGACAGGAAACATTTAGCCGTTCAGCCATTCATCACTGAAATCTTCCTTTACCATGGTATTTTTTTAAATCAAACAGTATGCAATACACATGTATCCTGGTACTGATGCTGTGATAACGCATCAACACGTTTTATTTTAACAAACGTTTCATTGACGATGAGAAGTATTTCAGGTACTGCCGGCTCTGCAGCCACCGGCCGCTTCATCCGCCCGCCTCCTGCTACTCTCCCCAAATTAGTCCAGCGAGGAAATTGATCGGCAGCTTTCGTGGACCGGGAAGTTAAGAGAGGTCAAGACTCTTATCAAATCCCTCTACACTCCTGGATCTGTCATGGAAACTCCATCAAAGTTGCCCTCAGTGTTTTGATTGGGATCTGTTTCCATCAGGCCAAAGTCTCCTGAGTGATTATTGCTGATGCTTTTCCCCCATCGATTACCTTTCCACAGTGCTGTCCATCAGTGGCCTCTGGCTTCATGTGAGAAGGGAGGGGGGGTAGTGAGATATCAACACAGGCCCTGTCAGGTCTCTTCTGTCGTCTCAGAGCGGCACAGGAAATGGAACTGTCCGACCGGCGACGTATCGCTTCCGTTTGACACGATGGAGCATTGGGATCAGAGGTGTGTGTTTAGAGCAGGGGTCACCAACACGGTGCCCGCGGGCACCAGGTCGCCCCCAAGGACCACATGAGTCGCCCGCAGGCCTATTCTAAAAATAGCACAACTCACTAGTGAGCTGCGTCTAAAATTAAATGTTATTCTGTTGCTATTCTTTTTTAATCACACTTGCATTTATATAGATTTTAAAATGGCAATATCTTAAAAATATGTTCATTATACATGAAGTTTAGATAAGTTTAGGTGACCTCTGACCTACTCTAGTTCAAAGGTCAGTATTGTGCGAGTGACAAAACCAGTGCTCGTGGAAAGTAAGCTAGCGGGCGCAGCGAAGATGGGCGCTGAATACAGTTTCTTACCCCAAAAACATGGCAGAAAAACATGTGCAAAAGTGATCGGCTTTGGGCACGTGATGACTCCCGTTGTGAAAATCATAAACAACATCCGCTCCAAAGCAAAACAGCACAGGATTTTCAAGGGGCTATTGGAAGAGATGTCAGCTGAATATGGTGACCTGCTGCT
>OMOT01061011.1:0-10065 GCA_900312575.1 Acanthochaenus luetkenii | reverse complement strand
CTAACCGGGTGGTGCAGGTGACTTGGTTCTCTGTTCTGCCTCCTGTCTAACCGGGTGGTGCAGGTGACTTGGTTCTCTGTTCTGCCTCCTGTCTGACCGGGTGGTGCAGGTGACTTGGTTCTCTGTTCTGCCTCCTGTCTGACCGGGTGGTGCAGGTGACTTGGTTCTCTGTTCTACCTCCTGTCTGACTAGTGTGGCTCATACCATGTAATTGCGACGTCCTCGGTCTGAATCCGGACTAGGACCTTTGTCGCATGTCATCCCCCTCTCTCTCTCTCCCAGCCTTTACTTTCTCTACTATGATCAAGGAATTGAAGCGTATTCTACTGTTGTACTTATTGTAAGTCAGCTAAATGCTTAAAATATAAACACAGCCCTTTAAGCCAGCTATAAGTTCTGCCCTGTCTTCTGTAGGTGAACAAGACCTTCCAGAACCTGCAGATCCTCCAGGAGCTGAACGGAGCCTGGACGGAGGTGGGACCACGAATCAAGAACTACATGGAGAGCAGCGTGGAAGTTCAACTGCTGCAGGTCTGGCTCGGGGACTGCAGGTTTACTCTGCACCATTTGGTGGATGCTGTTATCCAAAGCTCCTTACAGTACCACCAGTACCGCATGTGGGAATCAAACCCATTTCCCTGACAGTGTTAGTGCCGTGCTTTACTTATTGACGGGACCAATCTTCTGTTTGTATATTGAAGTTTTTGGTAATTGCTCTTGTGAGCAATAGCCCTTTAAAGGGGCATTAAGTAATATATGACCTTCATCGCCCTCTATTGGTGAACAGTAGGAATTGCAACAACATTGATAGAACTCTATTTTTTTACTTTCACTTTTCAATGTTTATACTGAATAAATGGGGCTGTAAAAATCATAGTTATTGCCATAGATCTCTTTAATATTAGGCTCATGACACCTCCAGAGGGCAGCAGAGAACTCTGATGTGTCAGAACCGTCTCCATCTATACCAACACTGATCAGACCAACACTACACTGACACTGTACTAATCTGTTGCTTTCATAGGCTTCCATTGTGTCTGGAAATACACCTAGAAACACACAAATATCACAGATTCTGTGAAAATGCCATGCTAGGCTCGGCGGCAGAGTGGCCCAGTGGTGAGACAGGCTGTCCCCCAACTGAAATGTCCTTGATTCAACCCTCCACTAGTCAGTGTGTCTATGAGCAAGACACGGAACCTCTCACTGCCCACTCATTGTAAATTGCTCTAGATAACAGTGTCCTAAAATGGACAAATAATAATTACGTTACGACATTTAGCAAACGCTTTTATCCAAACATATCATCACACCGTTGGCAGAGGCAGCCATGCAAGGAGCCAACCTGCTCCAACGGGAGCAATTTGGGGTTAGGTGTCTTGCTCAAGGACACTACGGGCGACGCTGGACTTGAACCTTCAACTTTGCGGTGTCTGGGCGGGAACTCTACCTCCTGAGCTACTGACGCCCCCAAAATGTAGATTATTACCAGATCAGCCCAGTGTGGACAAGCACTTACCTAAAGTATTGTTTCTTATTGTGTGTGTGTGTGTGTGTATGTGTGTATGACAGGATTTGCTGAAGCGACCAGAGGTGGCGGTGTTGGTCAACCTGCGTCTGGAGAACACTTCCTGGACGGCCTCGCGCATCGCTCGTTTCCTGTCCACACCCTCGCCCGACGTCCCCAGGAAGCCTGGAGCGCCCCCTACCTGGCTAGATGTCTACGATGACCTCACCCACACCATCACCACCCTCGCTCAAGTCACCCAGGTTCTCCTCCTTGACACACATGCTGCTTCTCATGCTGCGTTCCAAACACGTCGGAAAGTCAGAAAAATTCCAGCTTAGCACTAGGAAAAATTCATCAAGTCGGAAACTCTGGGAAGATTTTCCATCCTTTAGTTTTCCGACATGCAGTTATCTGGGAATTTGGTGAAGTCCCATGTTGTTATATCACACATGGTTGTTGATGGACCCATTGGCCGTGGCAAGGATCAAACCTGTGATCTTTCAATTACTGGACAATCGCTCTAACCAATCAGACGTCCCCGTTTTAGGGGTTTCAATAATAATTCTTAATCCAAAATCAGCCTCATTCAGTTCCCAATAATTAGATGTATATTTAATTCCAACTCTTCTACATTGTGTCATATCTCTCCCTCTTCCAGTGTTTCTCCCTAAACAAGCTGGAGGGGGCGGAGACTGAGGGTCAGATGATTGAAAGGGCCCTGGAGCTATTGGAGGACAGGCAGTTCTGGGCGGGCGTGGTCTTCCTGCTGCCCAACTCCTCCTCCCCCAGCCTGCCGCCCCACGTCACCTACAAGATCCGCATGGACATCGACGACGTGACCCGGACCAATAAGATCAAGGACAGGTAGTGAGGAGGAGGAGCTTCTCTCCCAACACTTCCTGGCTTTCTCCTACATCTTATTTACATTACTTTAGATGTGCAAACCACTTATTAACTATTTACTAACCATTGTAAACATCAGTTTACTTTATGACAGCATTACACATAACGCTTATTTATATTTTACAAATCATTTATTTATCATTTCCACATGTTTACAGTAAGTATTTCAAAGTACCTGGATAATAACAAATGACTAACAAATAATTAAGTAAAAAATGATTATTATTATAACTATAATACAACATATCAATGATTTATTTATTTACATGTTGAGATATATTGAGTGTTTTTCTCCCTCAGGTTCTGGGATCCCGGTCCAGCGGCCGACCCCTTCAACGACATGCGCTACATCTGGGGCGGCTTCGTGTACGTGCAGGACCTGGTGGAGCGAGCCCTGACCCGCGTGCTGACCGGCGTTCAGCAGAACACCGGCATCTACATCCAGCAGATGCCCTACCCCTGCTACGTGGACGATGTGTGAGTAGCATGTAGTTGTCTGTCCTCCATGACGAACACTGGATCGGTCTCCTTCTGTACGTTTCTCCATCAGGGGTGATAACTCGCACACATTTTCAATATTACACTGATTAGCCAAAGGGGCGTGCGACATTTACAGGTCACATATTTGTTACTGTTGCCTTGTTTAGTTTAGTTTAGTTTATATCAAAAAATCTTCCCTGGCACAAAATCATATCAAAAGGGGGTCCATGGTCTAATTTGTGTCTATTTGGGGGTCCGTCACATGAAAATGTTTGGGAACCCCTGCTCTAGGCTTCCACCGCCTCATTTATTCTGACCTCTGACCTCTCTCCTCCAGCTTCCTGCGAGTGCTGAATCGCTCCCTGCCGCTCTTCATGACGCTGGCCTGGATCTACTCGGTGGCCATGATCATCAAGGGCGTGGTGTACGAGAAGGAGGCGAGGCTGAAGGAGACCATGAGGATTATGGGTCTGGGAACGGGAACGCTGTGGCTCAGCTGGTTCATCAGCAGCGTGGTCCCCTTCCTGGTCTCTGCTGCGTTCCTCATCGCTCTGCTCAAGGCAGGTGGACCGCTCACGCTGCTCAAAATATCTTAAAGGAGAAATCCACCCTGAAACATTTGAACACTTAAAAACAGCTGTTGCCAATGTCCTTTGCATTTATAGGTCCATTTTGTCGTTTGGTGGTTTTTCTTTCTTACTCCCCAAACGTAGACGACTTGACATCACGTCGAGATATTTGAGTTTGATAGCAGAACAATTTTCATTATGGAGAAAGTTAGCGAACTCGCCATCACACCGCGCATCGTTTGCCCCTGAGAAAGACTGTGTACATCACTGAGAATTAATAATATTATTATCCTGTTGATTGTTGTGTAAAACTAATGAGCGATACATCTGCATTGCAATGGAAAATAATAAGGAACCCCGGTAATAAGATGTGAAGTCGTTTTATAGCTTCTTGTGATACCACAATTGGTGTTGAAGGTGTAGCTTTCCTGTTTCCAACATGTATCTCTTATATTTACTGTTCTACCCTCCTCCTCTTCGTCTTCCTCCTCCTCTACCTGTCCAGTGGGGGGACATCCTGCCATATAGCGACCCGTCTGTGGTGTTTTTCTTCCTGATGGCGTTCGCCACCGCCACCATCATGCAGTGTTTCCTCATCAGTACCTTCTTCTCCAAGGCCAACCTGGCCGCTGCCTGCGGGGGGCTGATCTACTTTGGCCTCTACCTGCCTTACGTACTGTGCGTCGCCTGGAGAGATCACCTCAACACCACACACCGCGTCCTCGCCGTGAGTATAACGCACATCGATATAATCCAAGAGCTTTGTTCCGAAATGAGGTATCTGCCGTTTTAGAAAAACAACACCTAGTTGTGCAAGCAATCATGGCCTTCCTCCTTCTACCAACATCTAGGAGGCCTAAGGCCGTCGGGATAAAGGAGTCTTTACACCTGTGTCTCCATCCCAATGCCCGTTTTAGTATCTTAAACACAGCTTTATTTACCACCTGCCTGTTGTAAATGTCACTCTAGCTACTGAACTGTACTCCTGTTACCTTATTGGCCACCTTCACAGTCTTCAGTAGAGCGTTCTTCTCCCTAATGCCAAGATTACCATACCAACAAAAAATGTGTAGATGAGTAGGAACAAAATAGATAAAAGAGAAGGTTCTGGTGAGATTCAGTCCCAGAACAGACGTGGTACATGTGGTTCTGCAGACAGGGGACTTAACCATTTCTGACACATCTGGTACCTCGACTTTAAATAAAGATTTGTAGCATGTCGCTAACAATGCCAAAAGGTTTCGATTCCCACCGGGGCCACCCATGAGGTGCCTTGGATAAAAGTGTCCACCAAGCAGTATATTATTTTCAATAATGCTTTCATCTAAACAAAGATGATGGTTTGTTCCCGTTCCCTCAGAGTTTCTTCTCTCCTGTGGCCTTTGGGTTTGGCTGTGAGTATTTCTCCCAGTATGAGGAGCAGGGCGTGGGCATCCAGTGGTACAACCTCCGCTCCAGTCCCATGGAAGGAGACTCGTACAACTTCACTACCTCCATAGTCATGCTGTACGTGGACGCCGTCGTCTACGCCATCGCAACCTGGTACATCGAAGCCGTGTTCCCTGGTAAGGCTGCACACACAGTGATGGGAAATGTATCGGGCTATTAATATGAAATGTGACATGTTTTGGGGGTTTTGAAGTTCACATTTTTCAGCAGTTACATCTTGCTGCCATTTGGGGTCGCCAGTACGTTTTGTTTTTAGGAATAGTTCAACCATCGTGTCGGTCGATGTACTGGTGAAGTGACTGACATGATGGTGAGGAGATACTGGCAAAAGTGCCATTTTTCGGTGAACTATTCCTTTAAGTATTTTGCTCGGGTATGTCTGCATGGTGGTTTGAACCCCGGGTCCCTTCGGTTGGGGGACGCGCTCGCTAACTGCTAGCCTATCATGCCGCCCAAAATGAATGTTCATGTTGATCTGTGGGGATGAGACGGTTTCTCTAACCACAAGGCCGCCTTGTTAGAGATGTGGATGGTGGCTGAGGAATTGTAAAGCACAATTTGGAATAGAACCCAGGTCAACTGCTTGCTCGTAGTCTAGTATTGAAATCAAGGGGAGAAATCTGTCAACGTGGTGAGATAATTTCACTTGTTTCCAATGTGGTTTCACCCGTTTCTCGAATTTCCCAGAAACAAGTGACACTAGTGTCTTAAAATAAGGCGGATCACTGCATTAGTATAAAGTTACGGTCACTTGATTCAAGAAAACTCTTGAAACGAGTTCAGTTGCATTTGAAATAACTGATATTATCTCAGCATAACGGAAGATGTTTCACCTTGTTTGAAAAGAAAATGAAATGAAGACTCGATAGTAGATTAAATAACTTGTTGAGATGGATGTTTTTTGCAGTGTATGCTCTCCACTATACGATGAGCAATGGTAGTATTTTCACAGTTTGAATTGTGTGTGGGTGTGTTTACACCAGGTGAATATGGGATCCCCAGGCCCTGGTACTTCATCTTCCAGGTCAACTACTGGGGAGGGGTTCCCCTGGAGGTGGGGATGCCCATCCCCCCCGCACCCAGAGAGCAGGACGAAGGTAAGAACCGGTTTCTCTCCGTTCGGTCACATTCTTCCTTTCACCGTCTTCTGAGGTCGCTATCTCACCTACAGACGTTTCCTTTGGTCCGAACCGTCGTAGAAAAGTTCACTTTGTTGCATTTTTCTGTTTGGTTGGTTTAGGTTCACTCTGCCCAATTACAAGTGAACCAGGGCTTGTAAACAAAAGTCACATGACTCACACGTAGCTCGTTTATTGGACAGAGTTTTGGTGACCTGTCATCCTGCCGGGTTAGAGGTTTTGGGTCAAAGTGTAACTTTAGCCCAGCATGATGGACTTGGCCTGTTGAGGAGCCATTTCACCTCATCTTACCTTGACTCTGAGTTTGCCCTCGCTTCATTTTGTCATGCTATACGCTTTCCAAGCATGAGGAAGTGCTGGCTATCAGATGTCAACATATGTCTCCTTCTACCCATAATCCCATGCGTTTAGAGGTGGTTTCCTGTACTCTCTGAGACTCACATTTTCAGGCGTCTCGGTGCCGTTGGTGCCAGCAGAGTTCAAATGGCATTACATTATGACACTACATTACATTATGACACTACATTACATTATGTCATTTAGCAGACACTTTGTCCAAAGTTACAGAAAGTACATTTTGTCAACACACCTGGACAAACGAACTGAACTGAAGGAGGGAAAGACCTACCAGACACCGGCTGTTGTAAAAGCTTTCATGAACTAAATATAGGTTGAATCACTATTGTGTTGTGTCAAAATGTTGCAGATTATTACTTTAAAATCTGGATTACTACAGTACTTCTCAGTCCTGGTCGTCGGGATCCAGAGTACTGCTGAATGTCTGTCCTACCAGGTGGTTCATTGCATTCACCTCGCGTCTCAGGTCTAAATCAGTGTCACTGTTCTGAATAGATTCCATGGGTCTTCTATAATCCCAACTTTGCAGATCTCATCGAGCCGGAGCCCACCCACCTGGTCCTGGGCGTCTCCATACGTAACCTGGTGAAGATCTACAAGCAGGGAGCCAAGCTGGCCGTCAATCACCTCAACCTCAAGTTCTACGAGGGGCAGATCACCTCCTTCCTGGGCCACAACGGTGCCGGCAAGACCACCACCATGTAAGGAGCGGAGGGTCGCTGGTGTTTTGTGTCGGTGTTGATTTCAAGGCAGATGGGAGTTTTAGTTTGTCGGAGGCAGAAATCTCATTGGTTGAGTTAAACCTCAGTGGGCGGAGTCAAAGAACCACAGCTTTTGTGGCTATGTAACATTAGACTGAAGCCCAGTGAAAAAGACGGGAGGTAGGAGAGGAGGAAGATGATATCACGAAGCCTAGCGCTCTGATGCGGTCTATCGTACTGGGCAAACACCACTGTTGTAGATGGAAGGAAATAAAGTCCTGACAGCTGTTGGTGTGAAGAAAGACAAACGTATTGTAGCGGTGAAGTCAATATGATGCTTTTGTAGAAGTTCCATGTCTTATTAATGTGTTAAATGTAATGTAGGATTGTACCCACAGGGATTCCATGCAGGTCTGGAACACGGTTGTGTTTTATGTAGAAGTAGATCTACTGTCATTTTACTTATTGTGATATTTTGTGGTTGTGAAGGAGAATCTAAATCTTCAAATCCAGTCTAGATATTAAAAGTCTGGGTAAAGTATGTGATTTTGAGATATGTAGGAACTCTGCACCTATTCCAGTGTGTTATGTTTGTCAGGTCTATCTTGACCGGCCTGTTCCCTCCCACCTCTGGGACGGTGTACATCAAGGGGTTGGACATCCGCACCGACATGGACATCATCCGCAGGAAGCTGGGAGTTTGTCCCCAGCACAATGTCCTCTTTGACATGTAAGGCTCACCTCTCGCCCTCTTGTCTTGTTCAAGGTTCTTGTTGTCAGATTCTTTCTCTTATGTTTATCATTGATTATTCCCTTAAAACCAGTAAAATTATCCGTCAGTGCTGTGAGATAATTTGACGGAAAATGTCTCGTCAGTATTGCAATGTACCAGTCTCTCTCGCTCTCTGTCTCCCTCTCTCTCTCGCTCTCCGTCTCTCTCAGTCTAACAGTGGAGGAACATGTGTGGTTTTACGGCCGTCTGAAGGGTTTGTCTGCAGCGGAGGTGAAGGCTGAGCTGGACACTCTGCTGGACGACGTCGGTCTGCTGCAGAAACGTCACGAACAGACCAAGAACCTCTCCGGTAAAATCACTAACTGATTGTGTCTTAAAACACGACCTCTATTGTGAATGTGTGGAACTGTATGAGTGTGCAGCGCCAGATCGGTGTCGACTTCCCCGGGATGAATCAAGATTTGAATAAAATCTGTTTAAACTGAAAACAATTCCCAAGTTGGAAACCTCTCTCCGTCTCTCTCCGTCTCTCTCCGTCTCTCTCCGTCTCTCTCCGTCTCTCTCCGTCTCTCTCCGTCTCAGGTGGAATGCAGAGGAAGCTGTCGGTGGCCATAGCGTTTGTTGGAGGCTCTCAGGTGGTGGTTCTGGACGAGCCGACAGCCGGGGTCGACCCTTACTCCCGCAGAGGCATCTGGGACCTGCTGCTCAAATACCGCAAAGGTCCGGGGACGGGCGGGGACTTGGAGCACTGGTTCTCAACATGGGGGTTGCGAGATGATTTATGAGATAGGAAAAAAAGCATATTTCTACAATACAAATGTATGATCGTGTGAATTCTTTCAGATTTCAGTCCAATATTTAGTTTTTCTTGTGAAATGCTGAATAGTTGTCAGCGTCTCGGCCTCCTCTGATGATCAGATGAAATTACCTGAAAAGGGAAAATCATTCTTTGGTCGAACTCTTCACCACTGCAACAAAATACAGAAATGACCAGTAAGGGAAATAATATCAATGTTTCTCTGCCTCCGTCAGACCGGACCATCATCCTGTCCACCCACTACATGGACGAGGCCGACCTGCTGGGCGACCGGATCGCCATCATCTCCCAGGGGAAGCTGTGCTGCTGCGGCTCGCCGCTCTTCCTCAAGGCCCGGCTGGGAACCGGCTACTACCTGACCGTGGTCAAGAAGGGTGGGGGGCTGGACACCGGCACGCCCAGCAGCACCAGTATCGGCACCAGTACCAGCACCAATAAACTGCCTCCTCTCAACAAGGTTTTAAAATATAATAATATAAGGTTAAAATATCCAGGGAAAGTCAACTGAGTCTTGCTTCACGATCATGCAGTTACACCCAGCAAGTGTGTAAATCATTTAAATGAGCTTGAGAGGATGACAACTAATCAAGATGGAAAATAAATCGGGGTTACGGTTGGATGTAGTCTTTTGAAAATTCAACTTCAATCTGTTATAGATGGGCTGATAACAGAAGTAACAACGTCTTTTTTGAAACTGAAATAGTAATTTGTTACACAACTACTTCACATTACTGCAACACGTACAACTTTCCAACACTGGTTGTACTGTATGCTACTATAGTGAGAGAGGCCGCTGTACTGTATGAATGGCCGCTGTACTGTATGAATGGCCACTACTGTATGAATGGCTACTCTACGCCCTGATGTCCGGCTGCATGCCTCGTGATGAGGCGGCAACATGACCTTTGAGCCGCTCCTTAGCCTCACTATGACAGAAGGCTGTTTAAGTTTATTTCATTTGCAAATACTGTACATACAAATGACAAAATCGTTACAAAACTTTGAGCAAGGCAAAGGAAAAGTCAAAAATAAGATGTGAAACATGAGGAACACGTGAACATGTGTGTTGTGAGCTGTGATCCGGTGTCTGCTCCGTTTCAGGACAGCGACTCGTCCATGAGTGACGACACGGGGCTGGGCAGCGAGGGGAGCGGCTCAGGTGGGTCTTCAGCTGCCCTGTGGCAGGACAATGATTTGATGTCATATTATATAAAACCGCCAACATAGAAATGAAGCGCTGTTGTATATTGCCAACAGTTCTGGCAGCTTGGCATGTTTGAAGCGTTCAGATGTTAAAGATATTTCAACGCCCAGCGCTTTCTACCAGCATCAGTTTAACGCTGTTGGATGAAGAGGAAGTCACTGTCGGACACACAGGCTACGGTCTGATTCGCCTACGTAATGTCT
>OMOT01060999.1:0-13011 GCA_900312575.1 Acanthochaenus luetkenii | reverse complement strand
GATTCACGTTGTAATTTGTACTAATACGGCAATTCATTAGGCCTATCATCTATATCATTACAACTTGTAGTGGCAACGCTGGCGTGTTCCCTTGCCTCACTTGGCCCTGCTGCTTGTTAAATTACATACAGTAAACAAGGTTAAATCCTCAGTGACAGATCATTTCAGTTGTCTCTAGAAGGGCAATTAATTCACTTTCACATAATGGATCGGTCCGGTTTGATTTAGTGCCCGTGGAGTTATCTCAGCTCTGTGGCAGGGCGTTAAGACTTGTATGTCCACCCCATCCAGAATTTAGAGCACTTATAGGGGAGATCCTGTGGGACCACTGTATGTCTCTTAGAGCTTTCTCTCGTGGTGCAAACTCCTCACTAATGCAATCGGTTTTGGGGGAGCAGATGTCAATAGTTACGACCCCCCCGAAGCAGACAGAGAGACAGTGTGCGAGCCTTACATCTCGCCTCTGATAATTTAAGGACTTTTTCACTGCACCAGCTTGTTTTAATTACTGGGAATAAGTGGCAGCATTTGGTCAGGTTTATGGGTCTTCTTGAAAGAGCAAGCTTGGTTTAGACAGACCAATCTGTGGGACTGGAGAGCTGTAAATACAGACGTGACAACTAATACAACCAGCAATGCCCCGGGCGGATTCAGGTAGGGGATTCATACATTTCCCTCCTATATAGCTGCACGGCCATAATCAACATCCAGTCGGACTGGAGTACGTGAGGTCATCTAAAATGACGAATGACTACACTAGGGTGTAAATTGTGTGTCTATTAAATAAATAAAAAGGTTTCCTAAAGCAACAATGGAGGTGCAAAGAGGAACTCAAAATCACAAAATGTTTGACCTACTTAATTGTGACAGATATAAAGGGTTGGAGAATTTGATTCAAATACTCAGATCTAATGAAACAATTATGGAGAGAAAGGAGGGAAATATATCAAATGGATTGGGGATTACAGTGGATTGGGATTGTTTTTAGAAGAAAACTTTGGATGACATGGTGAGGTGAATTTCAATAGCATGAAAAAAGACGATAGTGCCTGCTGATAGAGCAAAGGGACCGTCATAACACTGAGGCGAGTTCCAAGCCAGGTTCAATTCTCATCCAACACTCGACTCCCTGCTAATACGATGAGAGCCCTGGGGCAAAGAGAGCTGGAGAAAACTGGTCTGACTGGGCTCAGCACAGAGCCAGCACAGCCGTCAGAAATCAGCAGCAGTCCTGGCCGACGGTCTCCATTCAGACCCCTAGATACTAGAAGAGCGACGAGCCGGCTCTTGAGTGACTTGTCACAAGGCTTTTACTGTCTGTTGAACCACCGCAGGCTGTAGATGTACAGAATACTAACTAATACTGGCACGACATTTCATTGGTCAGAAACACACAGAGTGGCACATCTGAGTTCGGTTAGGTATAAACACTGGGTGGAGGTGTGCTAGAGAAATAGGTGTCAAAGAGCGTCCACATCTAGTGCAGCCAAAAGAGAAGTCTGCCCACGGATTTGATTAGAAACGCAGTGACCAGCTGCTCTTGCCAGCCAGCCAAATCAACCTCCCTATGCTTTTGATCAAATTAGAATTAACAGGGAGGAGACAAGATGTTACTGCACAGCATGGTTCAATTTCTAGCTGTACATCTCCACTCATCTACAGTGTATTACTCAACAGGAGTCCCTGTATCACACCGAGAAGAAAACCCCCCCATATACAGGGTGCAATTCATCACGAAGGACCTGTACCTTCCCTGATGATCGCATTTCCTATATATCAAATTCATGATTTGTATGATGCCCATATGCCAATGTTGTTTCAGATGAGCAGAAACAGTTTGTTCTCTCAATAGGAGCCCTGTCTTTGCCCCTGTGATGTTTTCACTGAAACAGACTAATGAGCTGGTTGACATTACAGCTTGTGCATTTTTTGTTCAAGTACATCTTGATTGGTCGAGTGAATGTTAAGAGTTGGTTCAAGACAAAAAGCTTTGCAGAATAACTCTGTCCAATTTGATTTTTTAAACCTATCCTGCATCACGACTGAGATACTGTAGGCATATTCACTATAACAACTAGGCCTATTCTAACAGCCTGCTCCTCCCATTGAAAATGCAGGAAAAAATACTGAAAGTAAAAAGCAATTGTGAAAAAAGAAATTACAAATTTGAAGAACACCCCTAAATGTTTTATAGATATCATGATTGTCTACCAGCTAACTGTATGAAGCCAAGCTAAGTCAGTCATTTGATATCCAGTCAAGGCTCTCCCACGGTTGGCTGGGCGACTGTATACATTCAGCCCTTTCTTCTCTGAAATGGTGTGGAAACCAATACTCCCATGGATATGGAACATGTGTGGGGGAAAAACTCTGAATCATCAATAAGAAGAAACATTTTATTCACAGGTACTGTAAAAGTAAAACACAAGCTGCCGTATCATACATTTATACACAGGGTTTGAAAATCCTATACAAAACCAAGGATATTCAAAAATATGGGTTTTGATATGAAATATGACCTTACATATAATATTTTGTTGGAAAAAAGGTCTTGGTTTGGCAATAGTTATTAATTTCATGAGCCTAACCCCACATTTGTGAAAACTGAGGTTATTATAAAACATTAGAATGGTAAAAATGGAGTAGAAATCATTCTTAAAAATGATTAAAAAATCTCATGCAGCATCTTCAGAGAGGGCCTGAGAGAGTATATCTTTGTAAAAGAAAGAAAACAAATTCATATTTGTCATAGTTATAGAAATCAAACACACCAAAATACAACAATGCCAGTTTGTCATCATTAATAACCATTTTCACCGATCGGCTTTATTCTCACCGTTTCCGTCATTTGACTCACGACAAGCACATTCTGCCAGCTACAAAGAGCTGATATCACGATTCATTTAGCGAAACAATGTCACAATCATTTGCTCTTATTCACTGCATCATGTCACAGGAAACCCTTGACTGACAATTCTTGATTGAGACACCGGATCAAATGTGTTAATCTGCCTTTCCCACGTGAAGAAACGAGTCGGGGACAGAAGAGGCGAGCGTACTTAGACCGGAGCTTGGTGTGGCAGTGGGCCAGGGCTGCCCTTCGCTCCGTATTGAGGTTCTTACAGTCGTAGGAGTGAATACACTGGAATGCATAGAGCCGAGGCTTGACAGCGTTTGAACGAGTACGCCATAAGAGGCCAGCAGACTTGTGCCATCTCATCTTGTATGTAGCACCCAGTCCAAGTCTATTTGGAGAGGAAATGGGCTCACTGATGAGCACCACCGTGAATGTACTCGTCATACTATCCCCATAGCCTAGTAGTGCCGCTCTAGGCACCGGAGAGAGCGGCTATATAATCACTAACTAGCTACCACAGTGGCCCTCTGATTGGTTTTGGTTTTGGCTTGCTCCCTCATTTTCAGTTAGATAAACATGGCCAACCACAGCTTTGAATATGCTCTTCCTCCCACTCCCCAACATAACTGCTGCTCTATCTTAGTGCATCCACTGAGACCCATTTTGATCAAGGCAACTGGAGGGAGAAAACATTCACTCAACCCTGCTCGCTGTCCACGGGCCAGCTGGCAGCGGATGAGCGATAACGGCGAATGCAGTCCTTGATGAGATAACGTAGACCAGTTTGAAACGCTAGAGAACTACAGAACCAGAGAGATAACATAAGGCGCAAGAGGCTGGGTGAACATGGGTGACATGTTGGATGAGGTTTGAAAGATGAGAAAAGGCTAAATCTGGGAGCGCAATAACATTAGCTTATTGCTTTTTCTTTTTTCCCCCTCTTTATTTTTATTTTTTGTAACTACAAAGGATATTTGTACACGCCACATAATCATATAAATACACTATACAATATAAAATATTTGTTCTTAAAAGAAATATGTTCAGGGTTTGCTTAGGTATGCTTGTTGCGATACCTGCGCCATACGAAAAGTAAGAACTCAAAACAAGACGAGTAAAAAAGGCACTTCCGTGTGTTGTTCAACGACTCCGGGCTAAGTGATGGCCACTGTCTCGCCACGCAGGCAACAGCGTTTGTGCACACGTTTCGTTTCTCTCCCATTACAACGCGTCCTGGAAAACGAGGCACTGCAGCTGAGTGGTTACGATTTCCTCTGTTTTCATGCAAGGACCCACTCTCGTCTCTCATCCTCGTCTCTCGTTCCTTGTCCCTTCATTCCAGTAATATCTATGGACTGGCTGCTACATTTCGTCATCCTTCGTTCTTTCTCACTTCCTCAATCCGCCATCTCTACTTTCTTTCTGTCTTCAGACTTCGACTTCGCGCAGACCCTCCTGAGTGCCAGACGCTGGCATGCTGATGTCGAAGCAGGTCACCATCATGACACGGGACTTGCATAGGTTGACGCAGAACTCCAGCTCCTCTGTGGCCTGTCCCAAGGCCTCCAGGTACTCTGGGGACTCTTTATCCAAATCCTGGTCCACCTCAACTGTTGAGAAGGCGACATGAAGGTTGAGTTAGATTGAAATTCGGACCAACGCAAAACGATGTTCCCCATCCACTGCCCTTGTGTTTAAGAGAACCATTAAGCAGCTACTTACACTCTCCTATCCACTTGCTGGGATCCATCATCAGCCGAGCCTTGGTCTCCGCCAGCTCCTCGCACAACGCCTCGTGCTTTGCTCTCAGCTCCCTCACTTGCTGTTGCCTTCTCTCCAGCATCTTCAGCTTGCTGTTAAAATACAGCAGGCCCTGACAGAAAAAACGATATGAACGGTTTAGAAGAAAATGGAAAGGCCAAGACTAAAACTAGGCTTTGACGTTTTAGCAAATTAAAGTAAAAACTAAAGTTGAAATTAAAACTGTCTGTTCCATTGCCACAATGGGAATGAAATAGAGTCGAACAAATGGCCCGAGATCATTCTAGACAATTTTCAGCACAGTCCAATGACCAATGGAATACTGACAACCACTAGCCAACCCTTTCTGAAAACGGAAATCATAATTGAAAGTAAAATAAAATGTAAATCTAACATAACATGTATGTAACATATCATAGCTGTAATAATCCTTCCCCTAAAAAATAATACTGAAATAAATAATACTGAAATAAAGAAACTATGTTCCTCTCATAATGGGCTGAATCTAACCACAGATTATGGTTAAGCAACTACTGTCCCACAATGCAAAATGAACTCACCTTTTCAACATCCTGGAAAGGTTGCTGGAGGCAGGATTGGGAGAAACAGATAATACAAGTTAATACGTTGCGCTGCTGCATAGTTAACATTGAACCAGACAGAAAATGACATGAATACCGAGCATAGCTTCATATAATCTCAAATGAATAGATAGTATGTGAATAAACACACGTGGAAACAAGCAATGACGCATGTGCACAATATTCCAATAGTAGTTGAGACATAGTTGGGGGAGGTGCAAGGAAAAGCTCTTCACTACTTGTCATTCAGCCAGTGATGGCCGGCACAGACAAATTGAAGATCACCTTTTCCTAATTGAAAGTCAATCAAACTACCATCCGGCTGATTTAATATCTTCTCTTAGGAAATCCCTGTCTAGCTGCATCTAACTTGTGGGAGCAGTTAAAGACCCACATGAAGAGCGATCAAGGCAGCCAGTGATGAGCGCTGCTGATGGGCTGATGGGGTCTGGTTTTGGGCGTGCTTGCGTTCATCACACATTCCTTGACCAATCTCCCCCAACTCTCTCTCTCTCTCTCTCTCTCCCCCCTCTCACCACCACCACCAGTAAGCCCCAGTCATCAGTCATATCTAAAATAATTAACCCCAGACAGTAATTGCCTCCTGATCTCTCCACGTTCCCGAGGATCCCTGGCATAACACCAAGCTCTGGGAATCTGGTCACAGGCACTTTAACTCCAGGATTTGCCACGGGGCAGACTGAAGGTCAGACGTCTGAGACACATTATTCCTGTCTTGCTCTTTAAAAAGAAACTGGGAAAGGGCGAGCTAAGACCTTCCCACAATGCAAGTCGGTGTGGTACATTTCAAGCATGTCTGGGATCAATGTCGCACGTGCAAAATATTGCTGAGACTTGGGCAATGGATGCAGAAAACCTTGACCCAGACCTTTACAGGATCTAAACTACGTTCAGTCAGACGAACCATCGTGTAGAACAAGTCCAGAGTGACCCTCTGCTCACCTCGGTGGTTTCCTCCTGTCGGCGCCTCTGGAGCCGCTCCACATCATCAATCTCATACACCTTAATCTCAAAGGGCTCCTTCAGCGGTCCTGACATAGGGGGCAAGTCCACCCACTGGCCTGCTGTGCCCACCTTCTTCCCCAGGGACGAGGTGTCTGGCATAGGTGCAGGGATAAGCCGCCTCCTCTGGAAGCCTGCACAGCCACGCATACAGACAGTTACATTAGGAGACAGACAATGGTATATATTTGCTGGGCTCTATAAGTAAATATGTATGAGGCTCACTCTGGGATGTAAAGTGATGCTAGGCTTCATGCAGGCCTCCCGTGTTGTGTCGACTGCATATTTATAAGGATTTCACGACTTTCTATTCAGTATATCCACAGCATGAATGAATTTAAAAGGTTGGTTTAACACACATGAATTCAAATGGTTATATGGCTACAGAAACCTGAAACGGGCCACTACCGGTCGTGTTCAATTCATCTTATTTGATCATCCCCCAGTTCAAAGTCCTCTTGTTTGAAACATTCATTATCATTTTCCCATATATGCATGAATAATGTATCCTGCTGATTCAGAAGGCGAGGAAAATCCAACGGAATACAAATACATCAATGGAATACGAATGGACTCGTAAAGTTAGCACCTCTATCTGGTTCATTTCCTGGGATATATGATTTGTAGATCTGCACATTTCAGATACAAAATATATATATACACTGCTCCTTTTCCAGCAAGCCAAAATTGTTCCTAATCTTTATGCATATAATCTATACATGCATTATAACAACAAAAACAAAACAGATTTGTGTCTCACCGTTTGATTTCTTCTTAGGAGACTTGGAGCTCCTCGTTCTGCCTGACGATGACACGCCACTCTCGCTCATAGAGTCGTGGGCAGAGGACGCGCTGCCTGTGGCTTCACTGTCACGGATCATGCTCTCATATCCACTGCTGCCGCCGCTGTGGTAGAAGAGGGCTGTCCGGCCCATGGCTGGAGGCAGCTCCCCACTCAGCACGCTGCTGTTGTCACTGCCGTGGCCACTGCTGTAGCGCTGGGGCCGCCTGGGCGCTGTAATCTTGCTGTACGGAGACGGCAACATGGCTGTGGGGGATTTGTCATCACTCACATTCACCCCGCTGTCATTACCGCTGTCTGAATCACCTGAACCTCTCATGTGTTTGCCGGACGTGTTGCCCGATGCCAGCTCGCTCACCCGGCTGTTGGCGGCCCTCATGGCTTGCTTCGTGCCCATGATAGTTCCTCTCCCAGGCTTGCTGGTGACAGCAGTAGTGGTCCGAGGGGCTGGTGTCCTTCCTGAAGGAGGGAGGTTGGCGTTGGCATTTCTGGTCGCCGGAGCTGCTAAAGACTTAGTGGAGGAGCTTAGGCCCTTAGAGTTGTTGGCTGACAGTGTGCGTGCCTTGTTTCCATTAACTGCTCCAACTGCCCGGGTGTTTACACAAGCTTTTACCTGTCCGGCTTTGCCAATACCTCCGGGGCCTCCACATGGGGATGGTGGGGAGGTAGCAATAGGAGAGCTGGATGAGTTAGGAATACCAAATCTGGGAATGGACCTGCTGGACTTGCTACTGCTGCTTCCCAGACTGGCCCCGCTATTCTCCCTACTAAGAGCAGGTCTAGAACCTGATAAGGACAGGCTGTCACACCTCTCCAGGGACATCTGACTGCCATAATGCTGCCCAGCCTCACCTCTGGCACCTCTGGCCTTCAGGCTGGAGGTAACTTTGGCTGTGGTGAGGTCAGACTTGAGGCTGGAGGTTTTGAAACTGTTGGAGTCTATTCTGTGACGTACCTCTAGCTCATCCTCTGATACAACTGCCCTAGCTCCAGAGGCCCTCCCCGCCTCCCCATATGCAGATTTTAAGGCACTTTGGGGAAGCAGGGTCCGGTTCTTATGGTCAAGACTGGACTTGCGCACTGGAGGGGGAGGAGGTGAGGTGGCACCATATTTAGGGAGATTGCTCGCTTTCTGCGAGTTAGCCTTGCTGTTTTTCCCCAGAGAGGAGAATTTAAGACTAGTGGTGGATGCAGTAACATCTTGGGTTCCCTTGGACTCTGTGGAGGCATGGATGACGGGCACTGTTCCCAGGGTGGTGGCCCCTCGTCTCAGCTGAGGCATTTTGCTGGGTGGATCGGCTTTCTTCATGGCTGACTTCTCACAGCCATCAACCACCCTTTGGGATGAGGTAGACCCCTGCACCTTGGGTGGGCGAGGTACACTGTTGCTGTTTATGGACATTTTGCGGGATGGAATGCCAGTAGGGGTGTTTCTGAGGAGCTTGCTGGTGTTAGGGTCAGAGAACTGAGGTTCTGAGCGGTTGTCCACTCGCTGCCAAGGATCCACCTGCTTAGTCTCCTGCCTTGGTGGCTCTTTACTACCGTTGCTGCTGCTACTATGGGAGATGGACGAGGTAGGTTTAATTTTCCTGGGAAGACTGGAGTGGACTATGGAGGGGCCCTGTGGAGGTTGGGAGGAGCTGAGAGAGTGAGCTTTAGTTATTTTAGATGTGAATCTGAAGGACCCTTTGGCTGATTCTGGAGATGGGGGGCACTTTGTCAAGGATAGTTTGCTTGAAGTGGCACTGTCACTGTCTAGTTCAGAAAAACTAAAACCACTGTCATTTAAGGAGTTCTTGGCATCTCTAGGGGAAGGTTCACAATGGAACATGCCCAGGGAATCTAAGTAAAAGGTGCCCTCTGGGCCCTTGTGTTTGGCCTGTGGGAGGAAGACGTCTGCAGAATGAGCCCCTTCACTCTCCAAGGTGCAGACGCTCACCTCACTAAGCCAAGAGCTGATAGATGAACCCCTGCTACCCATACACACTATAGCTTCCTCCTGGAGGGGTGTAACCGCCTCAATGTTCACCTCTGATCCTCCCATGACTGATGTGTAGGCATCAAATTCATCGTTGATGCTGCTGATGATGCTGACAGGCCGGGAGCCAGAGGCCAGGGCCTGAAGGGAGCAGTCACTGTTAAAGCTGATAATGCTGGATGGCCGACCTTTATCTACAATACTGCCTATAGACAGCTCCTCCACCACAGTGAACACCAGCTCATCCTCTCCATTCAGCTCCACGGGTTGCTGCAAGGTGACCGTGGCTCTAAGGATGTCCCGATCCATACACCTCTCCCTTAAGGTGGAGCGCACCTGGCACACCTCCACTGGAGCCCTGAGCATAGGGGAAGTGAGAGGATCCCCCCTTTTCACAGCTTGGTGGCTCATTCCAACAGGTGGCATTCTGGTGCTAGACCTTTCCTCGTTGACTTCATATCCCTTGCGAGAGTCTCTCTGCTGTGGAGGAGGTGGGGCCGGCTTAGGCAAGAACTTCTTGTTGAAGTAAACCTTCTCCCTCACCACGGGTTCAGAGTTAGGCGCTGCAGTGGTTGCCTGTTTGTTTGCACTGGCCTCTGACATCAAGACCTTCTCGCCATCAGCACTGGTTCTGCATACACTTTGAACACTGTCTGATGGTGCCCTTTCTGCGGGTATGCATTGCCTCTTGGCATTGTCCAGTTTGGATTTAGTGTTGGGGCTGCAGGATGGCTGAGTGACGATAGACATAGCGGGTGGTTTGGGTGAGATGCTCTCTTGGGAGGAGGAAACGTTTGGTGAAGCAGAGCCTTGGCCCTCCTTAGATATGTCCATCTTGGGGCTAGCCTGGCTTCCCTTGCCCTCTCCAACGAAAGCAGTGGGTTCTTCACTGCCATCTATACACTCCAGTCTCTCCTGCAGCTCAGCAAATGTGTTGCATTTGAAGAAATGGTCTCTGTCCAGAGGGCCCTCTTTTGCAGACTTCCTCTTGTTCAGAGAGGGGATGATTGGAACAAAGGCAGGGGGGCCTTCATTGTCACTAAGCTCCCTATCTGAGATTGCCGCTCCCCCAGGGCCCACATAAATGACAGTGTCACAAGACTGCTCACTACTGGAGGAGTAATCATGGTCACTGAGCAGGGAGGGCAAGTCTGGGTCCAGGGCTACCGTCCGAGGATGGAAGGGCCTGAGGTGGGGCGGCCGGCGGATCCTCCCTTCCTCACAGGAACTGTCCCCTCCAGATGAACTGGATGCATACTGCAAAGCAGAGAGCGAAAAGAGGAGAAATTAGTCTTTGGGGATTTAAAAAGTATCCCACTAAGTGATGACGGTCATATGATTCTATCTGAAATAGAATATTCATGAAACCATTTTGTCTATCATTTTCCCAAACCATTTAAACTCAATTAATTTCCAGCTGACTTAATGAATTCATGGTGCAATCAATCGTAAGGCAAATGTGAAATTACCAGTCAGTATACTGTATATCTAAAGGTCAAAAGTGCAAATCAATAACCACACAAAAATGACTGTCAATAATATGAATTGCTGTATGTGGACTGCATTATAATCATGCCTGGGACCAATACTAAATAAATACATGCTGTCATTCCACCTAATTATCTGGAGCATATATTTCCCTAATCCCAGGGAATCCATTACGCTCATCCTTAGGCGGCGGTATTGATTACATGATTATGTGTTGAGGAGCTGAGAAAAACTACCTCTGAATTATTGCACTAATAACCTTTCATTTGCAGTCATACATTAATTCATGTAATTGCTCCAAAATTACAGTAGGAAGAGAATCTTCAAGACTTCAGTCGTGCCATGTAATATAATGAAAGTTGCACATGCACATTATTAATGTAACCGCTATAATAGCAATACTTAATATTACATTACATACAATTGAGAACAGAGTTATTACACTGAGCACAGTTATTAAAGGGGGACCACATATAACTATACCAACCTGTGTGTCGGTGTATCAGTTTATCAGTGTATAAATTCACCCGTGTTTGTTAGATTATCTGCGTTTCACAATTTATCAGTGTACCTTCGATTTCTTCTTCCTCATGCGGTGGATGCGGGAAGCCAGCTGGATAGTGGTGAGCGAGTCAGCGTAGTTGGCAGGAGAATCAGAAATGTGGGCGATCATGGTGGTTCTGCAGTTGATGTTCCCAAGGGACTCCCTCAGCAACATCGTCAGTTTGCTGTCCCTACATGGTTTGTTTACATCATTATCAGCAAATGGCACAATGTTTAGTGTCACATTTCAAACTGCAAATTATTTAAATTATTATTTAAAATGAAGGTAGCTGATATGATTCCAAAAAGTCCCACATGTGGAGTCCTTTTGAATTCTCTGAGCTTTTGTGACAGATTACATCTGAAGAACACTCCCCAAATGAGAAGTCGTTAATATTTCCGTACCCGAGTAACTACAACATCATCTTGTGCAATACTGGTAAAAGCCATAATATAGTATAAGGCTACTATAACTATAAAAAGTAAATAGGCATCTCACACAGCAAACCTGCAAGAGTAAAGAAAACATGCAGCGACTTGTCTGAAACAATTTTATTACGTATGGATGCAACTTCACAGAAACAAGCTGAAAGACTATAGAACGAATGCTGGTTTTCTTACCTATAAGGTACGTGTTTGGCTCCATTTGCTAAAGCCATGATGACATTTCCCAGTGCGTTTAGCGATAGACACAAGCCTCCCCCTCCGTCTCTGCTTTTACTCAGGACCTTCTCACAGCTCCCCAGGTCGAAGAGATGCAGCCTGCTCCGTCCGCCTGACACTGTGCCAATGACAGAGGAAGAACCAGGTGAGGTTATACCTCGGCATGGACACGCCCTCTCTGAAGTCGGCGCCTCATGCGCAGCGCCATGATGACAGGGGTGGCACGGCCCAGCCCAGACCAGACTGGTGACTGTCAGAGCAGTGATTTATTCATGAGTAAGACTCCTAGTCTGAAGTGATTCAAATTGAGACCAGACTGGTAAACTCCCACCAGATGTGTAAGGATCCGTTTGTCAGATACACCAAAACAAAAAAATGAAACCAAAAACAGGGACAGTCACAGATACGATCCTCATTCTAATGACCTAAAATACAGTCAGAGGGAAAGGGCTGTCAGGCTAAAAATCACAGTGATTTATTCTGGGGAGAAGGGCAGGAGAATCCATCCACAACACAGCAGGGCTGACACATTGTTATGTGGGTGGCAGATATGTTATTTCTCATGATTGTAGGGGAGAGTTCCAGTCTAGGCAGCGGCACCAAACCATTAAACTCTTGTCAGTAAGACTTAGAAATGGAGTCCTTAAAATCCTTGTTCGCTCCAGGCCAAAGCACAATGCATGAATACAACAACGTTTCTGTCTTAAAGAGGCCAGAACCCATTTCCATTCAGATTCACGCTGCGATTCTCCTCCATCTAGCCCACAGCATAATCACGTTGTGATTACTCTGTCTGACAGGTAGGTCACCTGTACATAGCTATAATTAGAAGATTAATTGATTGAAGAAATTGTGCACCAACAATAATCCCTAATAAAGCAATTGTTAAACTACTGAGACTGACTGTGATTATCTACTTGATTATATCTATGATTAGCTAATTGTGTAGCACTTCTCTTCTTCAGAATCTGTGGAGCTGAAGCACTGATCTATAAACACTTGTGGCAGACCGATTCCTACAGATCCTACCAATCCTACCGATTCCTACAGATCCTACCGATCCTACAGATCCTACAGATCCTACAGATCCTACCAATCCTACCGATTCCTACAGATCCTACAGATTCTACCGATCCTACAGATTACAGATAGTAACGTAATAGTAGTACTGACTTCCTCCCTTGCCGCTCTTTTCCATGCGGTACTGGTAAATGTGCAGTGTGAACAGCATGTGGGAGTTGCGTCGCTCTTCCTCATCGGCATCGGGCCTGCTGGTGCTGCGTGCGGCGATGGCCGCATCCAGGAAGAAGGCCGC
>OMOT01060995.1:0-11159 GCA_900312575.1 Acanthochaenus luetkenii | reverse complement strand
TTTTCATATTTCATATTTGTAATAAAGTGACTCCTTTTGAGACAAAATCATGCAAGTTAGTTCGTTTTTACTGATTTTATACTATGCACAACGGTGGAATATGATGTTGCTCAGGGTAAATGTCATGGCCTGAGGCTTATGTAGTGGAATTAGTAGTATTTTGCAGCCAGATTCCCTTCCAAGAGGTAAAAAACCCATTTGGCACACTTTGGGTACCATGGGTTCCAAGTGGCCAAAATGGAGAGTCCGCCTGGTCCTATCATCACTAAAACCTTTGTAGATCCTATATGCTTTGTTGTATTTCTATGTACTTTGGTACAGTTGTAGTCAAGGAGTTGCTGAATAGATTCAGTGGCATCTTTGTACATGGGATCATTGCTATCATGCTGTTATCCACTGTTTTAATTTAGAAAACATTTTAGGCGAGGATACAAATCCAAATTTCCCCTTTGGTTTATCTGAGTTTACTCTGGCATACTAACAGTCAGAAGGTTACCAACAAAAAATAGGATGGAAATAGATTATATAAGTTATTGTCTATCCATAGATGTCAAGGTCATGCATTTAGACCTGATAGATGTGGAGCTATTTTTGTTTTAGCTTGTACCTTCCTAGCACCCTAGGTAGGAAGACGTTAAGATATTTGCATTTTATCACTAATTAATTCCACATACACACACATGGAGAAATGGTCAGCTGAGCAGAACACGTGATGTCATCACACACTGAAAATTCTACAAAACATACACATAAGTAAACTGCCCTGACTCCCATAATGTTAACAGTGCATACACATATTATACATCAAAACGTTCAGCTACTCCTGCTCTCACTCACCATGTAAAAATGTAAGCGCTGCCATTTACATTTTAAAACTTTGTTTGACCCTCAGTGGCATGGGGTAGGGGAAAATTGGAAGGAAGCCAAGTTAAAGACCCCCTCTATAGGGCATAATGGGACATGCAACTGGTAATTATCATTTAACATGCAAACAGATTTGAAGTAGCCTAAGGATACACACAGCGGTGGGATATAACAAACTTTTATTCACATCAAAAAGAAGCAATGCACGTATAAACATACGTGACTTACACATCTGTCTATTAGGGATGGGGGTGTGTAAACGTTTAATGTGTACACGAAAATGAAACACTATCCGTTCACGAATTAAAATAAATGTTAAAATGGTGCCTGCTGATTGGATGAGCAGATCTGTAGCAACAGGAATCAATCAGTACAGGTCGGAGAGTCATCAGGGAGATCCAATCGTGTAGCTGGACCTGCACAGTAGGCTACTACTCTTACTGTCCAGTGAAGAACATAACAGCACAAAAATGAACGGCTGAAAAGCTAAAGCCTGGAAGTATTTAACAAAATAAGTGGATGGCAACTCTGTAACATGAACACTGTAGTGTCATTTAAGAGTGAGAGGAGGAGTACTGGCTCAGTGAACAACCATCTGAGATTAAAACACGCGACCGCAGATTTTGAACAAGATGGCGCGGTGGGTAATCCTTCTACAAGTGCAGTCCACAGAGAGCCGCAAAGATCACCTAACTGATCGCAGAAATGATTGTGAAAGACACAAGACCATTAGGCGAAGTGGATGCGCCAGGCTTTAGTCTCTGAGTGTTGAGCCGTCTTACTCAGTCCCAAGCCGGTGGACGATGACACAGCGGATTCAACAAATGTATGATCGAGCCTTGGAGGAGAGAAAGGATGATGCCTGACAAGCCTCGTTGTGGACATGATGCTGTTTTTAAAAAGCAATCGCAAGGACAGTTGTGAGTTGAAATTGAGAAATTGACTTTTTTGTTTATTGATTAATGCTGTTGGCAATCAATGTTTTGTTTATTACCAAAAAAAAGTAAACTTTGAACTTTTCTTTTTGTGTAGTATTATTATTATTAGTAGCAGCATGTGTTATGATATAATACACATTGTATTATAATAGTAGTAGCCTACCTTATAGTCAGAGAGGCATCTCACATGACATAATCTGGACGGTTGAAGGTCTGTCACAATAACAAAAACACTGAATTGAGTGGAAGTGATTGGAAGGCTGTGTTATTAGTTTCGTGAAACTAGTTTATTTTATGAAAACATTTTGAAACGGTTAAGTATATTCTAACCTATATTTTCCTCCTAACGTTAATCATTAACTGCTTGCTTACTTACTAGCAGCTACCTGAGTTTCTGACCAAATAGAAACACCCTAGTAACTACGTTAAATCACCTGAAAACCACCTAGTAACTCGAAAACACGAATATTTGCCACATATATTGGCATATACACACATCTGCTACTATTACTCTCTCATCCAGTACAATATAGCTAGCCCACACATTATCTCCAGGAAATGTTTTTCTAGTTTAAAATGTTTTTCTTATCCAGGTTTGACATGCAGACTCGTTCCCAGTGGGGGTTGGCCTCCACCAGGGCTGTGCCTTGTCACCAATCCTGTTTGTGATATTCATGGACAGGATCTCGAGGCGTAGTCATGGAGAGGAGGGGTTGCAGTTCGGTGGGCTGCGGATTGCATCGCTGCTTTTTGCAGATGATGTGGTCCAGATGGCATCATCGATCTGTGACCTTCAGCACTCACTGGGTCGGTTCGCAGCAGAGTGTGATGCGACTGGGATGAGGGTAAGCACCTCTAAATCTGAGGCCATGGTTCTCAGCAGGAAACCGGTGGATTGCCTACTCCGAGGAGTCCTTACCCCAAGTGAAGAAGTTCAAATGTCTTGGGGTCTTGTTCGCGAGTGAGGGGACAATGGAGTGTGAGATGGGCCGGAGAATCGGAGCAGCGGTAGCGGTATTGCGCTCTCTTTACCGCACCGTTGTGACGAAAAGAGAGCTGAGCCAGAAGGCAAAGCTCTCGATCTATCGGTCAATCTTTGTCCCTACTCTCACCTATGGCCATGAAGGGTGGGTCATGACCGAAAGAACGAGATCGCGGATGCAAGCGGCCGAGATTAGTTTTCTCAGGAGGGTGGCTGGCATCTCCCTTAGGGACAAGGTGAGAAGCTCAGTCATCCGTGAGAGACTCGGAGTTGAGCCGCTGCTCCTTTGCGTCAAAAGGAGCCAGTTGAGATGGTTCGGGCATCTTGTAAGGATGCCCCCTGATCGCTTCCCTAGCGAGGTTTTCCAGGCACGTCCAGCTGGGAGGAGACCACGGGGCAGACAGAGGACTAGGTGGAGGGATTATATCTCCACGCTGGCCTGGGAACGCCTTGGGATCCCCCAGTCAGAGCTGGTTAATGTGGCCAGGGAAAGGGAAGTTTGGGGGCCCCTGCTGGAACTGCTACCTCCGCGACCCGACTTCGGATAAGCGGTTGAAGATGGATGGATGGATGGATGGATGGATATCAGGATATTGGTGTCACCCACCTCTGATATGATGGAGGTTCCTTCTTCTTTTACTCAACAGTTTCATGGGTGTCTGTCTGTAAAACCTGCCTCACCCTACCTTAAGAAGCTGCTGACCCACCTAAAGAATTGTATTAGTCTGGTTTTCAAGAGTGTTTTATCCCATGATGATCTATGTGTTGTTTCAGAGGCTTTCCCACCCTGACAATATTTTTTCATGAAAAATGTCAAATTTGAAGACTGATTTGAAGAATCAGCAAGTTCAATCTAAAAATATCAGTATCGGTATTAGCCTTCAAAAACCCATACCGGTCAAATCCTAATGCAGATGAGATGCTGGAAGGCAGGCATACAGGTGTGACTGAACTTTGGATATTAAATAATGAAATAATGCTTTAGCTTGGCTTCCTATTCCCTCTTCCTCTGCTCTGCAGGTATTCCAGGGATGGGGTTGGTATTCCACTGATTGGCAGCCTAGCAGAGTGTAAGTCCTCACATTCCCTCTCTCACTTTCTTCAATATTTCAAAACTTTTCGCATTCCATCTGTATTTGTCTGCTTCTGAACCTTGACTCATTAATAACAATAAGATGAACTTCTGTACCTAATAATTTCTGTGTAAATGGACAGGAAATTAATCTTTACTATGTTTCCTCTTCTTTGACCTCTACCCGTCCCTGTCCCTGTGCAGTCTGGGATATGGTATCTCAGGTATCCATGCTGTATATGTTACTGAGTCTATGTGTGGGTTGGACTCTGAGTCGAGGCAGGAAGCCTCGGTCCAGACCTCTGCAGTGGGATTCGTCTCCGGCCTCCACGGCTGTCGCTGTCGGGGGGGTCATAACACAGGTACGCATTCAAGTTAACACTCGAGTTAGACCCATGTCTTGGTTTGCTGATATATGATGCCGATATTGCCGTTTTATTTAATATCGGATCAGGTCCAGTCAGAGTCGTCAGCCTCTCATATGATTGATATGATGCAGTTTGATTGATTACATATTTATTGTAGAATTGGTTGTCTATGGGAAGACCTTAATCTGAACTGATTCTAATGAAACATTTTGATCAGAGTCCACACAAGTATGAATTAATTATGTTTTATTATTATTTTTATCCTGGGTTTGGGTTAGTGGTTAGTGGGTTCACATTGTAATTTACAAGTGGATCAGATCAGATTTGTGTGTTTAGACTAAGGGTGTTAACGATTAGTCGTTGATCGATTAACAACCGTTAATAATTTGGTCGATGAACATTTCAAACGTAACGATCAAATTGAACTCATTGAGGTCTCATCTTAAGTGATGGCTAACGTTAATTCGGGGCTCGACATTACCATATGCACATTTTGAACCCTCCGGGCCACTACGGGTCAGCTGATTAAGCTGTGGTAGGGCTGTGCGATATGGACAAAATATTTTATCACAATATGGGTAATTTCATATTATGATAATGATATATATCACGATGTAATACGTTTTCTGTAAATTTGATGACAAATTTGTCTATACAAAATAACCACGCCTCATAATAGTTTTGTTTCATTACAAAAATACAAAATTGGATTGTTTTATTCAAAATATGCTTGCGAATTATGAATTGATTGCCTTTTCTTATTTTGTATTTCCCATTTCTCCCTTTACACAAAAATGGGAAATAAGACAAACAGAAAATGTAAAAAAGGGTGCATTTTCATTTGTGAACTTTCATCTAATCCATACACTGCCAAAGGTCATCAGCAGGGGAGAGATCATGTAAAATTTAAAGTAATAAGAATTCACTAATCTACAGAAGCTGCTCTTTATATTGTGTTGCATGTCTAATGGTGTCTTTGCGGTACTTAGCATTGAGTCAAAATAACTGTATTCTCATAGCGTTTGGTCAAATATAGCAGACCTAAGCGCTCCCAATTACATACAGAGCCACGCTCGTGACAAGAGCTGATGATCCATTGCATACAAATGTTGTTCTCGTGTTTGTTTGTTGTTCGAGCCCATATGTAGAGAACTTAAAGCGGGGTGGGGAATGACGTAAAATATAGCAGTAAAGCAGTTCTGCTGCTTTTTTGCAACAATGGCGACAGAAAAACATTTCTGTCATCCCACGATATATATCGTCATATCGAACAGCTCTAGCCCATGGGGCCAGTAGCCAGCCAGGCTATCATTACCTCCTCCAGATCTGGCTCCGAACAGTTGTTGAGACAACCTCTGGTCATAAACATATAGCTTGTAACTGATATCTAACTTTGTCTATTATGCGGTGCTTTTCCGGATATCAGGAGTCAAAAGACGTTTCTCTCTTGGGGCAGGGCATTTACACATACTGCATGTATACAGACTTTTAGAAAAACACACGAGAAAACATGGCTGCCCTCACTACCCAGAATACAACAATGTTAAAGCAACAGGCACAATTTAGGTGTCAATTTAGGTATATATTAGAGCTGCTTTTTTACCTCCGTCATCGAAGATGGGGGCGGAGGTTATGTTTTCACCCCTGTTTGTTTGTTTGTTTGTTTGTTTGTCTGTACGCAAGGTATCTCCAAAAGGTGTGGAAGGATTTTGATTCAACTTGGTGGAGAGATGGGTTATTGGACAAGGACCAATTAATTTTAGCATAAATGATAGGACAAAGGGGAATCTTTGGTGTGGCGGAGGCATGCGCTCTACCGAGTGCCCTCTAGTATTTTGATGTTTTGATATGCACTACAAAAAATCATTATTTTTTTCCAAGAAAGCTGTTATTTATTTTAAAAATGGCAGCTGTTTATATTAAGTGACTCATTTGTTATACAAATTGTTAACTGAGTTTATTCACCTGATTGTTTGTATTTATTTTATTGACAAGGGGGACTTAGGATAGTACAGGGTAATTGGACATCGCAAAAGTGGGAGAAAAAGGGGATACTTGTTTTTTTACAGAAACTGAGATGCATGTAAATTATTAATTGTAGCTCTCTGAATCGTAATTGAATCGTGAGGTGACTGAAGATTCCCACCCCTAGTCAGACTGAGATGTATATTCAGAGATGTGATTTCAATCACATTTCAAACCACCAACGAATGTGATTTAAATCTGATGGGAAAAATTCTGATTCTTAAACATACCAGGGATATTTTAACTAGAAGAATGAATTTTTGGTGGTGCTTTCAGGCAGTTTTGCTGCTGTGGGAGCGGTATTCGGACTCCGAGACCGAACATCACCACTACCACTCACAGCTGAGTCTGGCCGGTATCCTCCTCATCGCTCTGAGAGTCAGCCTGGCCTTCCTGCTGGCCTCGGTCCTCTACCAGATCATCTCTACAGAGAGAAGCACCCTGAAAAGAGACTTCTACCTCTGCTTCGCCAAGGTCAACTATATTATACACACACAGTGCAGTGCTATATCAATAAAGTTAATCATTTATTATTAGTTATTTGTTTACAAAGTATATACTGTACATGTACAGTATGTTGTGTTACAGACTGTTGAACAGTTTATCCTGTGGTGTAACTGAGTGGTAGAGTATGATGCTAAAATGATCATACTCATTACAAATGTTTACAAAGTGCTTCACAATCATGACAATATAAAAGACGGAAGCAAAGTTCTACAAGAAAAGAAGAAGACATCGGCAGAAACAAAGTCCTAGCCATTAGGGTGGGGGTGGGATACCCTCAGAGTGTATATACCTGCAGTAATAATAACTAGAAGGCACTTGGTACAGCGTAAACCTCTGCCAAAGCTCAACAATTCTCCAACTTGCAAAGCTGCAGCGTCTAACGGTTTATCGTTTGCAAGACATCTCAAAACCTCCTTCCAACTTAATTGACGGAGGTAATAATAGCTTTATGTCCTACGGTGTAATATTGTAGAATATATCCTACTGTAACTGACTATCGTAGAATATGCCATATGGTGTAACTGGCTATTATAGAATATGTCCTATTGTGGAACTATAGTAAAATACATCCTAAAATAGTACATACTGTATGTCCTGTGGTCTAACTTGTGTTTTCTACAGGGATGTTTCCTGTGGTTCCTCTGTCAACCCGTCCTTGTCCTCATCTCTGTTGTCTTCAAGGAGCACCAGAAGGAGAAGGTTCGAACATAGACCACACTTAAGCCATGCTACAAAGAAGTGTATACTTTATCAGCTAGTCTGAGTTGTATTTACAGTATAGGGTTTTCAGGTGGTGTAATATTGGAGGTCCACAGGTCTTGGCAATAATGGCTGAGGACAGCTGATTGTATTTCTAAACTTAGGACTCAGCCATCTTAACAGTGTGGAATAGACATGGTACATTTCTGTACTGTTTTTGCCTGGGAACATTAAAGTAATAGTTTGCCCCAAAATGAGAATTCAGTCATTAACTACTCACCCCTATGTCAGTGGAAATGCCATTGATGTTTGTAAAAAAAACAGAGCGAGCCCCTGTAGTTCCAGCCTGGTTGTTATATATTTAGACTTTGGACCTCCATGATGGAGCCAGACGGGGTTGCTGGGAGACTGTAAAGCCGCTATATCAAGATTAGGACTGCATTTTTTTTTACCCTCTCCTCCTAATTTCAAACTCACTGACTTTCTACCTCTCCTTTTTTTCTCGTTTATATACTGTCTCCCCTCGTCTCTCTCTTCTCCACTTCAATCATTCACTCACACTTGTTTATATTGTTCCCCCTCCTGCCTCTCCCTCCATTTATTTCTATCAACCTCACTCAAACTCTCTCTCTCTCTTTCTTCCCTCCCTGTTTAATTTATTCTTCTTCTCTAGGTGGTGACTATCGGTGTGATCGTCTGCCAGGCCATCTCTTTGGTGATTCTCTACCAGCTCTTCCTCTCTCGTTCTCTCTACTGGGAGGTCTCCTCTCTCTCCTCCATCTCTCTGCCACTCACCATGTCCAGGGTGAACCAAAGGGGGAGCTACTGAGCACATTCACTGGGATTCCTTACCTTACCATCATAGGTAAGGGAGAACATATTTGCTGCAACAGCATGGGACGTGCCCTCCCTTTACCTCCCACTGGAGTGGGGGTACCATCATGAGCACTAAGAAAATGCAGAGGAGACAGGAGGTACTGTTACACCATAGGAACTAGGAAGTGTCCTCCTTTTGTTTTTAACTGTATCCGGGGGGGAATAATAATGGGTACTAGTAAACAAGAGAACATATTTACTGTTACACCCTACCTCTTGTCATGTATGATTTTTGGGGGGGGAACAACCATCCTCCACCTCTTATTTTAAGGCAAGATTTTAAGGTGTTGCATAGCAGAAGGAAATATATTTAATGCAGTACCATAGGGAAATTGGATACAACTATTTTCTCAGTATGCTTTCCTGTGCATTCTTGTGTTCTCCATGACGTGTTTGACGTAATATCTAATGGCCAAAGTACGACTCCAAAACAAAAGAACACAAAGACGGATAAAGATCCCAGAAGTTTAATTGCCATTTTGAGGATGCATTGGCTGGTGACTTGGCCGACGAGAATGAATGGGACGGGACGCCCCCAGATTAATTGCAACAATGACACATCATGTCCAAACTGGATAGCACAGATTAACAGCGCTGTAGTCCATCCAGAGATGATTGAAACAGCTGGGAAAATGAACACCTGTGTGTTGACATCAGCCACACAGCCCATCTCAAACTGTAAAGATGTTCTCTCTTCTTGCATGAGAAGTTTGGGCGTTTGGTTAAGAAACTGATATAACTAATTTAATGAAACTCTGAAAATCTGACCATCCTTGGATTTCACTTGACTGATGCCACAGCTCTGCTTTCTAGGAGGGATGCAGGGATTTAGTTTGAGATACAGAGTGGCGTGGTTTGTTAGCACAAATGATTGAAAGCATCCTCTACATTGAATGCGTCACCCTCATTAATTGTAGATTTTTTTATGACAATTAAAATGTGAACAAATGGCTGAGTGATATTGTAATACCTTCCTGCACAACTAATTAGATAAGAAATAACTAGATTCAATTTTGCTGTTGATATAACATGGCCATCGCGATTTCATTGGCTTGTAGTTTCTTTGTTTTTTGATGCACACATTTTTCTTATGCTAGGATTTTAGATATTGGTCCAACAAGTATGTGTAACGATGTTCGTGCAGAATTCGAAACAATTCTAGGAAGAGTAGGGATTTAAGTGTTGTTTTTTAAAATCCAAATGGCGGAAAATCGGAAGTCATGGGTTCTTGAGGCAAATGTGTTCCTCATGTGGAGGGGCATCTGTGGGGAAAAAGGCATGAGATATGCCTGTTCAAAGTTTGCGTTTTCAGTCGATCGCTGTAGCGCCCCCTTATGGCCAAACACCACCATTTGTGGTGTATGAGTGTTTCATGCCATGCTCTACCATTGTGCCAATTTTGGTAAAAATTGAGCATTTGTTTATAGGGGCTGCCATAGACTAATAATAATAACTACAACTTGGCTACAAATTGACTAATGATTGACATTCACAGATACACATTTTTCACTTTGTTTCCCCACTCACTGGACCACAAGTTGGACCACACTACCTGAGTTTTAATGTTGCATTCACGTGGGAAATATGGTAAATATGAGCTTGCCACTTCAAAATAGCATTCACATCAGATGGTGAATATTACTAGAAAAGAATGACCCCAATTTCAAATCACCAACAAGGAAATACCTGTAGTCTCAGTATAGGGAATGAAATACTCATTTCAAATAAAACCAACAAAATGAACTATTTTAATATTTTCACATTTTGTGGTTGGCAATGCAATGTTTCTTTTGCTATAAACATGAACTCAAATGTATCATCACTAACAGGGCTCGAAACTGCGACCGTTTTGGTCGCATTTGCTCCCGAAATTTAGTCTGTGCGACCTCAAAATATAATTGGGAGCATCTGTGCGAGTGTAAATAATTGTTCTGGTGCAAACGTTTTTTTAAAGATTTTTTCTTCTTCACTTGAACGTCCCTTTCTCTGTACATTCACTATCGAAAGCAAAAAAAGAGTAAGTGAACGATTACGGCATAATTTAGTAACGTTAGTGATGTAACTTAGTCGCTGTGGCAGCTGAAACAGTTGGTGATGTCGATGTGGCTTCACCAGCAGAGAATAAGGTGAACAGTTTTCAGAGAGCGGCAGAAGGACTTTGAATGGCTTCGGTATGAGAGTGGCGCAATTAACGTAACTGTACATTGTGACGCCTGTGGGACGGAGATCACAGGTAACTGCGTTTGTAACGGAGTCAACACAGTTTAAGTGTGAGAGCTGAACTAAGTACGGAGACGGAACACAAGACATCACGTGACAAGGTGATGAAGAGTTCAGGCTCAATTGGTCAGACAGTTATTCAACACTCGGTACATGTCGGTCATCAGTGATTCAGTTCACTTGTAATACCACAATTATTCAGCGTTTCTTACTGTACATGTATGTTGGTTTTCTATTTTAATTGTTATTGTACATTACATTACATTACGTCATTTAGCAGACGCTTTTGTCCAAAGCGACTTACAATAGTAAAATTTTTCGTCCACATCAGTCAGACCAACTATACAACGCAGTCTTTCTTCAGCTAAACACTTCAATAGGAACAAGTAGCATATAACACTTCAATAGGAACAAGTAGCATGAAACACTTCAATAAGAGCAGTAGCATTAGTAGTCAGAGTTGTTAGTGTACCGTATTTTCCGCCCTAAAAGGCGCACCTAAAAGCCTATAATCTTCTCAACAAACGACAGTGCGCCCTATAGACCGGTGCGCCTTATATACGGATTAATTCTGGTTGTGCTTACTGACTTCGAAGCGATTTTGTGTG